>VMKM01003461.1:2500-25000 GCA_008360985.2 Macquaria ambigua | reverse complement strand
CTCCCGTCGATGACCAAACAATGTGCAGTTATTTGAAAGTAAAACTACTGAAGCACTGTTTTGTTTGTACTGAAATATCAGCTTATCGTTTGTGGCCTCTTCTCTTCTGCAGCAAATATTATTCATTGTCTAACCAAACCTTGGACTCCCTCTTGTTCTGAAAGAGGAATTACGAGGCATTTTGTCCATTTTTAGCATGGATCTGAAACCAAAACTTGGCAAAATGAATGATGATTTCATTTCAGTTTTCAAATGAATAGGAATGACTTGTGATTTTGACGAATCTCATTTTGTTGTTGTCATGTGTGTTTTGGAGGAAAAAAACCCCAAGAAAATGAACTTACTGTACATTTGAGTCCGTAAATTCCAGGCTCCTCTTCTGGTGCAACACTTGAAAATATTTTTAACATTTTCAAAAACCCATACACATAAACTTTGGTTAAAGATTTTGCTTGTCAGATTAACACATAAACAGCATCTGAAGCAGGCAGCCAGTGTCCTGAAGGAGAAGATGGGTGATTTATTTCAGCAAAAACAAGTAGAAATCTTTTAATTGTTTGATTATGAGATGACTTTCTGCCAAAGACACGAGAGGTGATAATCTAAAGAATAATTGGACAAGTTGTTTTATGGGCTGATGCATTGTGGGTCTGAGCTGTCCTGGGTGTTTTGTCTTTACAACAGTATGCCAACTATTTATCTACAAGTTGCAATTATTTGAACTTGATGCTCTGTCAGTTAACATGGAGATTTTATTATATTAAATCCAGTTTATTAAAGTCACGTTCAGTTTATTTAACCTAAACTTTGAAGGCTGTCATGGAGCTTGTTTCAGACCGCGGTGTAACACAGTGTGCCTCACGCTGCCTTAAAAAACACTTCAGTTTGAGCCTGGCATCCAATTTACCTGATCCTTAAATACAATTTGGTACTATCCGGATTACTTTTTTAACCGGAAAATGTTCACAATTACACTAATGATATTTCAGTGTGGACTTTCACAACTCTAAACTTTCAGTAACCTTAGTGCGTGAGTTAAACCTCAGTGGGTGAAGCCGAGGATACAGATTGTTTCCTGAGCCAAAGTTAGCTTATTAGCAAAGAGGGCAAAATGATGGCAAAGATGAAAATCTGGTGTAAATATAAATAAAAATAAAAACGCCCCCTTTTTATGCACTGGCGATATTCATGAAAGTCATGCTGTTTTACTAGTTAGCTATTTTGTGACCTAATAATTGGATTTTTAGGTTAATATTTGATCGTTTTATGAGAAAATAAAACCCAACCAAACCCAATGTAAAATTTAAAAGAAAATCTAATTATTCTCATTCAGCAGTAGATTAGTCACCAAAACTGATTTTTGAAGGTAAGGTGGTTATCTTATCTACACAATAAAAGTTACTAAGGCTTGTTTGAATTTGGAACATCAGCTAAGCAGCTAGGAGGGAGCAATTCCTGCAACTCAGTTTGTTTTATTTTTCTTATAGAGGGTTTCTTTTATTTTGAAAAGCAGCAACATTTTTCTGGGGTTTAATGTCCATATTCATGCGTGCTACAGGCTTCAGCACTCCGTACGTTACTCTGTGTTTCGGTCACGTAGCGATTCCAACGCAAATCTTAGGGGAAAAGTCAAAACCTTCAGCAGCAGGTTTCATCTCAAAATAAAATGTATTTTTGTGATGTCTCCCCAAAGTGATAAGCTGTTTGCCTGGGACTAAACCAGAGTTTAAACTGAACATTTCCACCAGCTGAGGGAGGCTGTGGCTAGTGGCCACTGGTGTAGTGTGTGGAAATATTGGATGTAAACATTGGTTTTTCCTTCGGGGCAGACGTTGCATAATTATGGACATCTGTGAGCTCATGAAAATACGTTTGAAGATACAACCTGCTGCTGTTTGACTCAGTCATTTAGAAATGTATGGAGGTGCTGAGGTCACAAATGGGGCTCGTGCTGGATAACAATCATTGGATATGTTGTTAAATACTGACAAAATAGTCATCTTTTTTTTTTTTTTAATCTTTGTTTTAAACATTTTTTTTTTACTATCCAGTTCAGTAGATACCCATTTATCTTATGGACAGAAAACACCAGCAACATGTTTAATCTTTTGAGAAAGACTGTCGAGAGAAGACCTTTATAAGAAAATCCCAGTGAGTAAAAGTGATATGTGATGAAAATAGCTTTATTAAGCTCCACCCACTGATGTTTAACTCACTTAACTTAAAAATAGAAGCACTTTAGCAAGGAAAGCAGTATTTTTCTCAAAAGCCAGAAATTTGCCAAAGTCGCCGGCTCAGTAGCTCTGTCGCAATACTGTTACTGACCAGGATTTCGTAATAATTTCTTCGCCTCCTTTGACTCCTTAACATGACGCTGCATTTTTAAATTTCTTTATTACGCTGTCACGTCTCTGCACGGAAACAAAGAGCTTAAGGAACTCACCGACTCGCCGTTCAGTTGCCTTCATCCTCTTTTAATGACTGTACTGGAATTTTTTTTATGTGTGTGTGCTCATTCCTGAATTATTTTACACACACACACACATTTCAAATGACTGTTTGTTCATTTTGTAGATTTTTATGGCTGAAATTGTTGTTAAAGTGTTTTTGTTGGTGTTTTTGTTTATGTGCGTGCCTGTGTACAAGTTGGAGTAATTGTACTGGGTTTGGGTTCATTGTGTGTGCGTGCGTGCGTGTGTGTGTGTGAATGCCTGTGAATCAAGTCTGGTTATTTTATTTTTTTTGTACCTCAGAACACTGTCAGTAATTGTGGTAAACAACAATCTTTTTTTATTTGTCACGGGATTTAATTTGGGAACAGAGCGAATGGAGCGACTGGCGTTCGGGAAGAAATAAACTGATTGTCCTTCATTCTCTCTGGCATGCTTTAACTTAAAAACAACAACAACAGAGAAACAAGGTGTAAATACTGTTTTATAATTTCTGTCTTAATGCGTTTTGAAGATGAAGAAAGTTATTAATAAACTTGAGATATATTTCTCTATGGACCTTTGTGACTGTCCTGGTTTCTTCTGAGGACTTTTTAAAGACTTTTCTTTATTCCATGACGAGGTATATGTACAGAGTTACACATTAAAAACACAAAGTAAGTGGACAGTGACACTTGTTGCCTAATAATGGACAAATCAAATACAATAAAGAAATGATAAGTAAATAAATAAATGTACAAATGAGCACACTGGCAAAAATTCAGTAGTTACTTAAAAGTAGTTATTATTTTAACAAATGTAGCAAGATTGTTTAACTCTCTCTCTGATTAATCCTACAGTAGTGATGAACTATTTTACTCTTCAAAGATAGGTCAAACTAATGTATATTGAGACTTGTCATCTTGATCTGCCATCAAACATAAAGCACAAGTTGTTGGAACATAATCATGCAAATGTCTCTCCTTTGAAAGTGGCAAGTTATGACTAACACAGCTAAATTTAGACAGATTAGTTCAACAAGGCTGAGCAAAAAAAAAAGAACTTTTAAACAACCTGTAGTTATTACACTAAGGCAGTGGTGTGCAAATAGCAGCCCGTGGGCCCCCAGCAGAAATATTTGGCCCCCTCACAGTAGCTGACATTTTCACTTTGATAATTAACATGAAAACTTTCCTTGATTTTTTTTCCACAAATCTACTGTACATATTAACAATGTAAATACAGGATTTATGCAAATCCCAAATAAATATCACCTTGTGATAACTAAGAAGAGAGACTTGCAAACTGCAGCAGATGACTAACATACATAAATTATATAATTCACTTAATTTCAATGAAACAAGTAAACCTTGAATTCAAATGCAGTTTTAATTCGAAGGCTTTGTTTCCCCACAAACACACGAGAAATAACAACAGCACTTTCATCCAACCATAAATGAACATCACGTGTGGACGACCTGAAAATTACACCTCTTGTGTAACACAGCATACATTTGTGTATAAGATTCTTTTTTCTTTTTGCCAAATGAGTGTTAACGTAAGCTGCTGCACCTCTCTTGGACCTCACGTACTAATGGGGAAAATGATGATACAATCCCGAAACAAACAGCTTTATGAATCAATTTGAATTATTTTCTTAATTCTTTCTTTTTATGATAATTAAAAGAAATAAACAAACAAAACATATTGACAACATACAGTCCTGTGTTTCCACCGCGCCTGTAAAATGTTGACCCCCAATGAACAATACTGAAAAAACTGGTTTACCATAACTGCTGACCCCTGCAGTTAGGTCATCATTAACCCCATTATGCTAACCCTGAAGATCCATAACTTTAAGTCTGAGGTTATGTATTTCGGTCTGTATTGATTTCTCCATGATTGTACCATAAATATAATAACACACATTCATTGAGAATGTTTTTAACCATAGAAATCCAACAGGCACCACTCTAACTAATACCTGCCCGACTCGCCACACTACAATGCAGCTTGATGTATTTCTGTTTACTTGCAACAAACTTTTCAGGATTTCTTATAAGAAACAAGCAAGAGGCAAAATTTAAATGTGTTTAGAAGATGTTGCTTGGGAGATATCAGGAAAAAGTGAATGATTATAGGTGTGTCACGACCCCCAAAAAGTAGGAAAACTACTGTAAGGTGCTGAAATAAAAATATTTCATCAACTGATTGATATTAAAGGAAAAATAAAAAAGGTTTTCTCTATTTTTACCAACTGATCTGAGGTTAAAAGTATAAAGCTCCGTTTTAATTGAACTAACTGTATTATTTATTGATGAATCAAATTATATTTTGACTCGTCTTTTTTCCTTTTACCGCCTTTTTGTTGGTTTCAGGCCTCCATAGGTATTGATGAGCTTAATGTTGTGTAATCTGTTATATTTAAACACTTTATTTTGAGATAAATAACCATTTTTTAAGGCGTTTTCCTGCTTATTATAATAAGAAATTTACTAGTATTTTTCATTCCTCCTTTCTTGTGTGTAAATTGACACAGTGTTTACTCACCAGTAAAACCAGATAACATTAATTGCTTTTCAGTCATGCATACAATAATATGAATACCACATGGTGATGAAACTTCTGCTTCACATGTGGAGCGGCCGGATGTGGACGAGGAAGTGAAATTTGCCTGTTTCGGGAAGTGGGTTAACTGTTAAACTTGTAAAATCCCAAAGCCGCTCTGCTCTTGTGCTCTTACATCACTGGGAATTTTGTTTGCCACACTGGTTCTGCAGGATGTTACCTAGCCATCGACAAGTAGATACCTGTGGGAGAAAAAAACAGATGGACGAGGAGATACAGTGTGTGCAACACAACAGTATCTAATTACATAGAGGAAACTTCCTTTTGTATGTGAAACTAGGGCGAGTATAATGTAGAAACCTTCTGTTAGAAGACATGGGAAGAAGAGTTTTTATCTCGAGGTTTATTTATTGGACATCTCTCATCACATTGTTCTTATTGTATTAAATGACATCCACCACAAGTTCCCCAGAGGGCTCAGACAGAGAACCAACGCCCACCAATCCCTCGCTCAGCTCGCCCACACGCTGAGGTTTTATCAGGCCAAAGTGATTTCTTCTTTACTGGACATTTGTTTTTTTTTTTAGTTTTTGATATTTGTTTGTATGAATAATAACAAATGAAGTGTATATTACGTTTTCTCTTTAAATCTGGTAATTAAAAAATATTTTTTCTTGTTTCAATTATACCAAATTTTGGTTGGACTCTCTGGATCCTGTCCCCTTTCAGTCTAAGATAAAAATTAAAAACAAGTAAAATGATCAGTCTTAACTATGTCCAATCAGTGCAAATGCTGACAGTGTTTTCTTTTAAAGGCTGTTACGTTATGCATATTTGTTGGAAGTTGTAGGTGGAGTTTTGCGACAGCAGTAAAAGTACAACATTGAGAACCATTTCTTTGTACTTTAGCATTTCAGTGAGTATAACACAACTTCATATATTTTTAAATTTCAGTCATTCCATTGTGTCATTTCTACTTTTGCCCACTTCCTCCGATTTGATTTAAAAAAAAGACCCATTAATAGGATGTGAAAGCACTGCTCCAACAGGAGAGAAAACCTTAGTCAGCAGCAATTAGAGGAGAGTGATTCACACAGACGAACAACACACAACACACCCCGCCTTTTATATTCAATGAGATCACACACACACACAGAAATCATTCTTGTGATCATGCTACGCTGGATGATCAGATGTTGTAATAAAGACAAGACAATCCTGATTTTTCCAGATTTTGCCCCAATGTCCCAAACAAGTTTATTAATGAAAATAATGAATAAACTTTACTATGAGAAGCACAAGTAAGCTCCACATGCACTTCTTTATTTATCCTAAAGGCAAGGCAATTCAGTTTCGTTTGTACTGTATAGCATATTTTCAACAACAAGACACTTCAAGTGTTTTAAATAAGACATAAAAATCAAGATGTAAAAATTCAGATATCAATAAATAGCCCCAACTTTAATTTTAATAACAGGTAGTGGCAAGCCTCAGAGTTTTGTGAGAGTTTGTAGCAGCAGATCAGAAATGAATGAGCTTAGCTTAGCTTAGCTTAGCTTCCCGCAAAGACTGGAAACAGGGGGAAACAGGTAGCTGTCCAACAAAATCCACTTACTAGCACCTCCAAAGCCCTTGTTTGTTTAAATACCAAAACCAAAGTGATAAACAAAAAGTTTAAGTTCCACTTTGAATAATAATTTTTGTCTGCAATGATTTTTCCACAAAAAAGTTCAATTAACTAATTTCAAATTATTAAAATTACGTTTACACCTTTTCCCATATTGAACAATCCAGAATCAATGAATTAATTCCTGGATACATTGTTCCCTTCACTGAAAAGTCCATTCTTAGTGTGTGTGTGCTGGAGTTTCCACATCACACCTGTGCATACTAGCCCATGATTGGCTTCCAAGCTAGTTGTTATGTAACAAAAGTATACTTGTAGGTACATGTATTCTGGATTCCCTGGATAGCAGTATTGATACTGTGAGGATTTCCTGGTGACATAGAGTAAACTGAATGTACTTAAATCTGCAATAACCATATGAAAAACTGAATATACAGCACAGTACATGAACAGCTGAGAAGCCTGTTGCCCTTCTAAGGCATCTCTTCGTCTCTCTACAGGCAGAATGAGTTCAGACGCACTTTTAAACATTAAAGAAACATAGTTTGGTTTATGTTTGTCTAACTTTTCTGATGATGTATAAGTTGCAAATATATGCTTGTTCAGTAATTGTGTTCTTTTTAGTTTAAGCACACTCAGTGTATATTATAAATACCCTAAACAGTGTATATATTACCGCAGCCCTTCCCACTCCAGGCAGTATGATTACTCTCACTGTCAAGGCAAGTTTAATCCAGCTGGAGAATTGTGTCTGAGGCAGCTTTCGTCTGTACTTCAGCTCAATGGGGAAATGAAGAAATATCAGATTTAGCCGCTGTTATGCAACTCTAAACAACAAGCAGGCCTACTATAGCTGGTGGAATTTTTTTCACATCAAAAGAACCTCAAAACTCCACAGGGCCTGCTCAAAGACGTGAGAAGATTAGGTAATAGCAAATAAGAAAACTTTGCATTTCATGAATGATGAACTTTTACCCATTTTACTTATTTCTTTGGTATTTCTCTGGGATGAATCAACGTTTAGCCAGCTGTGACTAATCAAAATCATCTGTAATTGTTTGAAGATATTATCATTATTATTAGACCCTTTACTGTTTGAATACAGCGCCAGTAGAGGGGTGGAGGACGCTTCCCTCATATTGTGTATATTATACATTGTGTGACTCCAGTGGTTGCTAATAGCTTTTAACAACATATAGCCAAATGTTCTTGCCGAAAAATGTATTTAAAAATGTAAATCTGATTGGCTGGACGGTAGACTTTTCAACTATAGTATGTGGAAGTAAATGGTATTTACTCTGCAGTCCTCCACTGGCTTGGCATTTTTGGAACTACGCTTTAGTTAGATGAGATGGTTGATACCACTCTCATATTTGTCCTTTGAATATGAGGCTACAGATAGCTTAGCTTAGCACAAAGACTGAAAGCAGGGGGAGACAGCTAGCCTGGATCTGTCCGAAGGTACTACAAACACGTTACATCTCCTTTCTTTAATCGCTACAAAAACCGAAGGGTAAAAATAACAGACTATTTCTTGGCCGCCACCAGTAACTTCCTGGATTCTCTATTGGTTGCCTGGCAACCCCTCAGAGCGCAGACATAGTCCACCATCACATAACCTCCCATAAAAATGCGAATTGCCATTTTTACACTTTGGTTTTTGTACGAGTTAAACAAACAAGATGCACCGTGTTAATTAGTGAGCTTTAGAGGTGGATTTTTTTTTACCTTTGGACAGAGCCATGCTAGTTGTTTCCCCCAGCCATTGTGCTAAGCTAACCCTCTGCTGGATGTAGCGTTAGCTTCATATTTAACTAGATACCATACAGATATGCAGAGGCGGCGCTATTAAGCACTAAACAATTAAAAAAAAATTTTTTTTAAATTAATTTGGGGCAGTATACTACTGGTAAACATTAAAACTCACTACTAATTTTAAGATATTATTTATTTATTTTTAATAATGATATATGGTAACCTAGGCTACCTGCTGCGTCATTTCCTTTACATAGCGCTATTAGCGTGCAAAAGCTGAAGCTAGCCGTAACCCATGGATGTATTATAAGAACTGGATGCTGGACCCAAAGATGGCGCCTATATAGTCCAATGAGAATTGCTCGCCAAGCACATACGCCGAAAAGGTTTCTAGTTTCCGGGTTTACTTCCGGGTTATGTGGCCCACTGAATATGCGCAGTAGTTTCCCCCCGCTGGCCCCGCCCACGAGTTCCCGCTTTGCCCATAGACTAAACATTGTGATGACGTCACAGATTTTTTAATCGCTTTTCTCGACTCGAGGAAAGTTTCACAAATATGAAACCTCCATGGATCAAAAATTCATAATAGAAAGAGTCATAATCGACCTTGTTTGCAGTTCGAGGGATCCTGTCAACAGTTTTACAGACGTCTCTTTTACTATTGTGGTCTATGGGGAAAATGCTTTTTGGACCGCAGGGGGATTTTTCGCTGCAATACCACGAGTGGCCACTGGAAAAAATTGGAAGCAAGGCTGAGCAGTGGCGCCGTATCCAGTTCTTATTATACATCCATGCTGTAACCTAGCGCACTGTCACTGATAAAGCACAAAATGAAAAATAAATATGAACCCCTTGGTAGGGTTGAACGTTCTTGTTATGAATTTTTCTTCTGCTCGTTCTCTTTCAGTACCAACCAACATAGACCATCTTAGCGCACAACAATACAGGTTTACACTCACTCGCATAGCTGTTTATTTCATGCTTGTTTTGTTTCGTATCTGGTGTACTGTCTGCTATAATACTTTTAATAATTAATACCGTAGTTGTTGTGGTGGAAAAAGCTATGATTATTTTCAACTGGCTATGAAGTATGTCTAATGTGTTGGTAAAATAAAAAAAGGTACGGGTTTTATCCTCTGTCTACCAGCCACAGCTTGTAGACGCATGCCAACATTGATTGTAATTTTGAGTCAAATGCTCACAGCTGAATAAGGTTTATTGAATCATATTTTAGCAAGATGAGGACTTTCTTATTTCTAAGTGCCAGTCTAGCTGCTGGGTTAAGAGTCGGACTGGCTATCGGGAGCACCAGTGGGTCGGGACTTTGATTGCCCCCCTCCCGCCCTATACAGATATGAGAGTGGTATCAAGTGGTATCTAAATCTCCGCCACAGAGCGAATGAGCTTATTTCCCAAAATGTCGAACTTTTGCTTTAAATCTTGTACACTGACGATTACCAGACTCTGTATAAAAAACGGCACATTATAAAATTTGCTGATGACCCAGTGATTACCTTTAACAGGAGCAGGAACTGTTTGTGTTGTATACATTTATAACACTGTCATCAAAGTGCATCCCCTTGTGTGTGCGTCACAATCTCATACTGTACCTGAGCCATGTGTACAGCAGCAGTGTGTAAGTACACTATTTCATCATCACAGCGCACGCAGCTGTGAAGACCATCCCACTTCCTGTCTGTGAGGGAAATTACCACGTTGATTGTGGTGAGTGTGTATAAAAACCCTGCAGCACAGCCAGGCAGAACAACACTGAAAGGACAACTGCTTGGATCTTAACCAAACACAATAACACTCTACTGACCTTAACAGGTAAATTGGCTTTTCTTGTCATAGTTTTTTTTGTCTCTGACAGTCTTGATCTGGAGCAGATTTTAAACTGGATCTTTGCTTTGGGGCACTTCGATAGGACACATTCAGTGTAATTGGGGATTAGATCTGGTTACATGGCAGTTTCTTTAACGTACTTTGCTGCCTGTTGTGTCAATCTAAACTGAAATTCTTTGTACTATATCTAAAAAAAAAAAGCTTTTCTTGATCATTGTGTGTTTTCTAATCGCCATCTCATTCAACATTACTAGACAACGGAGGGCAAAAGGGTAAATAATTATTTAAGGGAAATATATAAAATTAAAAATGAACAAAAGCTAGTTAAACGGTAGAAGTAAACCTGAAAATCCAGCTGTATTTCCCTAAACGTTCTATGATTCAGTGACACTGGAAACTGCTTTTTGTCTTCTTGCAGATCTTTCTTAATTGAGAAAAAGATGGAATCTGAGATGAAATGCAACATGAGCGGGATGTGGAGCCCCAAGATGCCCAAGGGACTGCACTTGGAGATTATCCATCATCCACTGACAATGAGGCGCGTGGTCAACCTCATTGTCGCCATGGAGAGGTTGAAGGGCAGCAGGTCAGAGTCAATGAGCACCGAGTTCAGAGATGAAAACCTGCTCAACTTCATTCTGGAGAGCGTAGTGGAAGGTAATCACGCAGACCAGACTTTATTTCAATACTAAAGCACTTACTGGACTGTTTTCTCTGTTACCCACAAATCAGAGTTCCTAAAAAGCTATTGAATCTGTATACATAAAAACAAAAATGCTGCCAAGTCCTCCTTAAGGAACTGTGGGAAGTGATTTACTGATAGGGAGTGAACAGTTTACATGATCTTGTTGGCCTATCTTTACACACTTTTTTTTCACTTATTTGGTCTGATGAGAGCTCTGTTGTCATTACAACAACATAACTAATCAGGTCTGCCTCTTTTTCCCTCAGAGCAAATTGTGTTTGAGCGCAGTTCAGCTCCACCAGTTCAGATTAGCAGGACGGGCGAGCTCCAGTGCAGCGTGACTGACAGCAAGAAGAGGAGCTTAGTTCTGGTCCAAAACAGCATGGAGCTCCACGCAGTGATGCTGCAGGGAGGTGCTGACAATAGCAAAGGTAAGATCGAAGAAAGGTTAGATCGGAGAGTTAGAAAATCATTCTCTGGGTCGTGGTAGATACTTTATATTATATTGATCTTCATATTTTAACTGAAGCTGTGTAAAGGTGGTATATAACAGTTGTTACACCTAAAATTTACCCCAAATTCAGTGTTTCTTCCAGTAATGCATCCTGTGCATGATGGAAAATGTGTTAATATTTAACAAAGTGCTGTATTTTATAAACTTACATGTTTTTTTATGTAAAATCTTAATTAGTAGAGTAACTACTAACTATAGCTGTCAAATAAAGGTAGTGGAGTAAGAAGTACAATGTTTCCCTTTTAAATGTAGTGGAACAGAAGTATAAAATTGCAGAAAATTAAAATACTACTAAATGAAAAATACAGGTACTTCAAATTTGTACTTAAGTACAGTACTTGATTAAATATACTTAGTTATCTTCCGTCACTGTACCGGTGTAACTCCTGATTTAATGATATTGGATACACATTTTAACCTCAAATGCATATATCATAATAACTTCCAAACTTCCTTGCATAAATTCAGATGTGCCTTTAGTAAATTGCAAAAAGTGTCCTCTGTCTGATCACAGAAGGCTGACATAGTCTTTCCACTTTTATTAAAATGAACATGTATCCTCTGTTCCCTCATCAGTTCGCCTGAACATGTCGACCTATTTGCACCCTGCACCCAGCGCTGAGGCCAGAACTGTGGCTCTTGGCATCAAGGACACAAATCTCTACCTGTCTTGCCACAAGGATGGTGACAAAGCAACCTTGCATCTGGAGGTAAAACTCATGACTCTGCATGAATCTCACATAAAGATTACACACTTTGTAGTACTGTTAAAGGGTAAACTTAATCCCATGTGCCACATTTCTCAAAGCCAGAACAGTGACCAAGGAAAACTGATTAGATCTACTTGGTCATCTAAATTGTTATAATCTGAAAGAGACACTGCACATTTATAGATTACTTTTGTTATGAGCTAGTAATTTTGTCAAGTGTGATAGTTAAACCTTCTGACATTTATCTTTTCACACTTCAGGCTGTGGAGAACAAAGACAGTTTGTTGACGATCAGCTCGGACAGCGACATGGTGCGATTTCTCTTCTACAAACAGGACACCGGGGTGAACATGAGCACCCTTGTGTCTGTTGCCTTCCACGACTGGTACATCAGCACAGCAGAGGAAAACAACAAGCCGGTGGAAATGTGCCTGGAGAGCGCCAAACGCCACAGATCCTTCAACATCCAGCGTCAGAGTTAAAACCTGCCAAGGACACCCAAACAGGAATGTGGAGCTGCATCTGGGCGTCAAGTTTGACCCTTTTAAGAAGGGTATTGAACACATACTGCACTTCAGCTAGTAAAAACTACATTTAAAAAAAAAGCAATACCACTGTCTGCTAGAAAGACTTCTGTAAGAGTGTCTATTTACTGTATGTACCAAGTACAGAAAGTGAAATGCTTAGTGTATTGACATAGTCAAGTTTCACCACAAGGTGGCACCATTGTGCTGTCTGGTGAGTATGGAGTGTATTTATTGTGCTGAATGACATGATTGACACACTGTCACTGGCTTTTATCTATTAATGTATTTATCTATTTATGCACTATTTTAACATATATATTTATTCAGAAATCTGCTTACTAACAATTATTTAAATGATGTGCAGTGAAGTTTTAATAAAGCCTTATAACTTATTTGGATTTGTGTTTTATATGCTCACTTTGGTAAATGACACAACTCAAACAGGGATAAATGACTTCACAATAGACATTAGCTGTACATGAGCTGTAGTACTCTCCTCCAACTCTTATTATTTCTATTGCACACAGAAGATCACAAATGGCAGCTTAGGTTATTTGCCCACAGACCCAGAAACCAACCAAACCTCCTACTTGAATAATAGCTGGCACCAGATTTCCAGGATAATATTGTATTATGTAGGCCTATGTATTATATACTATTATATACTTCACTTGACTACTTTCATTTTATGCTACATACTTCTACTCCACCACATTTCAGAGGGAAATATTGCACCCTACGTTTATTTGACAGCTGTGCTTGCTTGGCAGAATGAGATTTTACATACAAATGTCTGATCATCCAACCAGCTGATGCATTTGTAATAATAATCCAATAAAATTATTTACAATAATGTAACATTCTGGAAGTGGCCATTCTCCATGAGTACAGTTCACCACTGTACAGGAAAAACAAGTTACATAGATATACTTTACAAGCATTTTAGTTTACACAATCCGCGTATTTCTTGTAACAGATTTTCCCTGATTAACAGCTCTGTACTTTTTGTTTACATCCTCTGCTCCAATCAACGCAGGATTGTGGCGCATGCGTGCTGTATTTTTTTGTAATTTCAAATCGTCCAATCAGAGAAGAGGATGCGTTTAGCCGTTCACACCCGGCAATTTCAAAACCGGATGCGCGAGCTCAGTTGTAATGGAGCAACTTTAACGTATCGTGAACGAGCACAACAAGTCCAACGAGGCATTTTATAAGTAATCTGGATAAAGTCGAGAAAAGAAATTTAATTCTAATAGATATGGAAGAAGGAGAGACCGTATCGATACTTTCCAGAAAAGGTTAGCGAGCTTTGTTGTATAAAAGCTAGCTAAGTTAGTTAGCTACCATGGTTGGTTAGCTAAACCGTTATCGCTAACGACAGCTAGCGAACGTTACAACGTTAGTAATAGTGAGGAAACGTTTCTGTGTCTAGCTAAATACATACACGTTATGGTACTGGTTTGATTGCGGTATATTTGTGTCAGACAGACCACCACGAAGAGGATTTACATTAGTCCTGTTGAAATTCGGATGTTTAACGTAAACATAAGTTACCAGCATGGGCTCCCTTCTTCTGATGCTGCACTTGTAACGATATGTGAAAGAAGGATAAACCATAAGAGGGGGTTAAACAATGCCATAACGCTATTTAATTCGGCTGCTATGCCTTTCAGCCTTTTCGGTGGTATTATCAATAACATTACTTTGTGTATAAGCATTACAAATCAGTGATGACAATAATAGTATGAATGCAATGCAAACAATAAATGATCTCCCCACGCTATATATACATACATATACATACATATATATATATATATAGATCATAATAATAATAGATCTGCAGAACAAGTCTCTGAATATAATAATAATAGGAAATAAAAATAAAAGAAAATAAGAAAAGAGCAATAAGAATAGGTGTGCAAAAATAAAAAAAAGCAGCAAATGTGCATTTTTGGCTGTTTTTGGTTGAATAGTTATTTAAATAATTAATCAATTATCAGAATTGTTACAGATTAATTGTCTATCAATTAATTGACTAATCATTTAGGCTCTAGTATGCAGTCCCTTTTCCAAATGTTCTACTAGAGTGTAAATGTATCACCAACCTGCAGCTAGATGGCAGTAAGTTTCTGTGGAATTGTCTGCTCAGTTATTCAGACGCTTGAGAAGTCACCTACATCAGCTAGAGGTCTTATTCTGGATTGTTGGTGAAAGTTAAGTGTAAAGTTAAAGTGACTCAAGTCAACTGCTGCTGCTGCTAAACAAAAAATATTTGTTTATATCGTTCATTATTTGTAAATGATGTTGTGAATGTTTTTTTTTTTAATTTAACCTAAAGAGAGGTTCCAAATCTTTAATGTGATGGAGTTCTGCACTTCTTACACTGAATATATGTACGCAGACACATTTATTAAGAGCTATACAGTATGTGAGTGGATAATAAGGCTTTAAGCCTAAATGATTAGATGTGGAGACTTTATGTTAAAATAACGCGTAGTATCCATGTGGCTGGATGAGAGTCTGTCTCAGTGGAGGCCCCAGGCCTTGTTGATAAAGCCAACTGCAATTGGAAACCAGTGCTGAATTCCTGTGTTGTTTTCTGTCACAGAGCTGCGTAGGCAGAAATTAATGGAATACTTGGCAGCAAAACGAAAGCTGAAACTGCCCAACCCTAAGTAAGACATTTTTTTTATCTGCATGACAACTCACAAACAGTGCATCAGTTTGTTTAAATGTGGTTGTTTATCATATCTAGAGTAAATTCATTCACTAAATTTTACCTCTCAGGCCACACCTCTGTGATGACTGTCATGTTCAGAATCCTGTGACGCCTGCACTAAAGGTATGTGTGAACCTTTATTTGCACAAGCAACAAAAACTAATGAATTGAAAAAGAATTATGTCAGTGTTAACTTTGTATGGTGCTGAGTTGGCCTGATATGCAGACTGAATTGCCCTTTAGTTTCTGAATTGCCATTTTGTTTCTCTACTCTCACAGAAGAATGCTGCGACATGTGGGCTTTGATTCAGATGTTTGGAACCAATTCATGTTTTTGTTTTTACAGGGAAAAGAGAACAAGGCTCCAGCTGACAGAATCAGATATGAATGCACAAAAGTTCCAACTCTGGCTGCTCAATCCACAAAACACCCTGCCAGAAGAGCATTTGGTGTCACTAACAAAGTGAATGTAAAAGGCGTTATCCTGACTGGACGGCAGGATGCCAATCGTCCATCTACAACCAGTGGCCCAGCACAGCCAAAATTTTATCAAAACCCTGTGCTCACAAGAATGTACACTGTTGTGTCTTCCAAATCCAGCCTGAATTCAGCCAGCCACCTCAAAATGCAGCCAAACACAGGAATGCAATCTTCAGGCAGAGTCTTGTCAAATGCAGCCCGTACAACTGTATCAAAATCAAACAGCAGATTAAGCAGTAGCTCAAATGCTGCCTGGTCATGTCCAATGAAGACAGTCGATGTCAGGATGAGTCTCGGCCCCATTGTCAAAACAAAAACAGGCCTCATTCCTGCAGTGACCCAGCCAAGAAACAGTCAAAGTCAAAACTTAACACACACCTCTGCCACAGCAGCTGGTACCACCACCACCACTAGTTCTGTTGTTAACAAGGTGCTATCCAGCACCTTGTCATCAGTCTCTGTTTCCCATAGGTCTGCCATGGCTCAGAGGAAAACATTGCCTACCACAGCTCTAAAAAACCCTGTTAATAAGAGAACAACTGTTTCTTTGACTGCAAGAGCTGGGATTAAAGTTCAAGATCAGAACAAGTCTAACTCTAACCCACTGTTGGGTAAACATTCTCAGCCATCTTTTAAAAGTCAATCATCAAGTGGACTGAAATCAACGTACAGCTCCTCCAAGTGCACAGCAGCACCTATTAAGCCAGTGGGGAGAGTAGGGATGTCAAAAATGAATAAATCAGCTGGTCAGCCCACAGACCGGTCCACAAAGCAGAGGTCTGTGGGGGAGAAAAACGGCCAACCATGCAAAGTCGCCTCCCGAACAACCTCAGGGTCAGCAAGCAGGTGCAGTTCCAGAGCAGTTAGCAGGGTTATGCAAGTTGCTGTGGCTGAGCTGGGAGGGAAAACCAAGACATCAAAAGAAACAGATAGCAACAAGGGACACAGTTCAGCTAATGCCCCTCCACCAAAAACAGGTATAATAAGAGCAGGCGCTCCAGTGATGTCACAGACAGTGCCACGGGCTGCTAGGACCATCAGCCATACAGGCCAGGGCACAGACATGAAGACACCAAAGGTCCCATTCAGGGTCATTCCCAAGACTAGGGGAGAGAAACTGACTGCTGCCCAGGAGGAAAGAATGTAAGTAAAACAGTACAACTACGGGTAAATGTATAGCATGAAACTATCATTATCATTACATAATCATTACATTTCCAGCATCCACTGTAATTAACCGAGGGTTAGAGTTTGGCTCGTTACTTTGGTACTTGCTTGCTGCAGAAGAACTGCAATACCTCACATCTTTCTGAATGACTCGCAAGGAAAGTTGCCTTTAGGGCTGCATGACAATTCAATATTTTTATTTATTTGCTTTCAGCCTAATTATATGTCAATGATATAGTGTAGCATGTTATTCTACAAATTTCTGTTATCCAAATGAATGATTCCAAGCCAGCTATAATTAGAACTTAGTTTTTGTTTAAACATCAAGAGTTTTTCTGATGTAACGCATAACAGTGCGACACAGTTCATTGCTTTGAACATCAGTTTGTTTATTTTATATGTGATTTTGAGAACAATAGCCATGTCGGAAAATGTACTGGTAGTATTATTATGAAAATTATTTCAACCATATTGCCCAGCCCCCGTTGGCATATTGTATTTAGTTGTGTTTGGTAACTAGCAATGACTTTAGCCATTCTAGGGCATTTTGTATTGATGGATTTGCTTACAGCTGGGCATTGTTTGACTTTTACTATGTTGGTGCTAATATGATACCTGAGTTTTGGTAACGATACAGAAGCAATACCTTTTCTTGAGTTTGAGGGATATAGTAACCCAATTTCCTACAACAGGCTTTTGTAGACCATACAAGAATGAAATAAAAATAGTCTGCTGATTTTGAGCAAGAGATATCTAATGAAAGAATAAGTAAAGAAGACAAGGAATCTGACCAAGCATTCAATGCCAAGTTTCGAATTTGATTAGATCTCTGGGTGTGTAAGGACTATGCTTTCTTTGTCCAATGCCATACTCATCGACGGTAATTAAATCTGTGTGGGTTGACTGGGACTGGTTTCTCCTACAATTTACACCCAAGGGTGCTGTGACAGACGGCTTCTCATGATTGGAAATTCAGGATATATTTTCTTAACAGAGATTCAGTTTGGCTGTCAAACATACCTCAACTGGATGGCTTTACCGATGTTTTTGTAGCAATACATTGGGTTAAGTATCCCTGTGCATCTGTAGGAGAATCTGAAAATCAGATAGGGAATCGGTATGGGAAAGTACTCATCATTAGAGATGCCCACAGATACACCAGCAATCCAGCAACTTGTCAGACAGAAATAAACAGCAGCAAATGGGGCAGCAAATTAAAGAATCAGGACACAGAAATTCAGAAACAGGGCATTCAAAAATATTAATGATCCACATCAATATGCAAAATGTTTAGTGTATTTACAAGACTTAAATCTCCTCTCACCCCTATATGCTATTTTGTTTGTTAAATAGGGCAATAAAATAAACACATATACAATTAAAGTATACTCAGACTGTGAGGTCTAAAGTGCCATCAAAATGTGCAATGGTTTTCCTAAAGGGTTGTTGGTCTGTCCCTTTAATTATTTAACCAAGCGTACGTAGCATGTCCAGAATATAATGTTAAAGGCGTCAACCCCAGTTTATCCTGGGACCTATGCCATTCCACTTCTTCTCCCTTCATTTCCCGTGTCTCTGCTGTGCTGTCCAATAATGTCAAAAAAAACAAAGCAAAAATTAATGGTTGACATCATCTGCTCTATTATTTGGTCTCAAGGAGAAAACTACAGGAATGGCGGGAGGCCAAGGGCATTTCCTACAAGCGTCCTCCAATGCCGGTGAAACCTCAGGTCAGGCGCACTATGGCCATGCCCCAGTCTTTCTGGGCTACCATGAAGGAGGAAGACGAAGCCCACTCCCTCATCTCTGCTGTGGACAGATCCCTGGCTGACTGTATCAAATTGCTTGGAGAGGTATATGTCATGGAGTGAGGCATTTGTTTTGCTGGCCTTTTAATTTGATTTAATCTCCCACTGGTTGTGGTAATCAGAGAGAAATTTAATCATTTTTAGGCGGGGTGTACTCGAAGTTATTTGTTGACTGTTCCAAATGGCCAAAGTTGAAGGCTGGCCAAAGGCTTGCCATTATACAGAAGGGTGAGATGTGATAATCGTTTAAATATGCATAAATTTACATTTATGCCTGGAATGCATAGTGCTGCTCCTGTTTGTTCACACGATAGCATCAGAGGAGTGTGGGGGGAGGGGGTTTTCAGACGTTGTTTGACCATATGATAAGCACTGGTTGGAGCATACTGATGCCCTTTCTTTCAGTGTGAGTTTGATGTGAGCCTGCCTCGCACCCACAGGGTTGCCCTCCAGACCAGGTGAAGGAGGTTCTCTCACGGCTACCAGTGGTGTCCCAGAAGTTTGCCAAATACTGGATCTGTCAAGCCCGCCTGATGGAGCAAGAGGGCAACCTGGATGTCCTGCCCATGTTTGAAGAGGCCGTTGGTGTTGTGTTGGAGGTAAGACATCCATGATATTCAAAGTTTAGAAATATTTCACATAAGAGTTTTGTACAGTTCCTAAAGGTGCCCTGTGGAGTTTTCTTGTGTGTACATTTAATTTTAGGAACATTTAATTAGAGGACTCTAGTTGATTGGGGCTGTTCTGGGTGATTGAGCAGACCTGGCTTCAGGCAGTATTGCATTTATGTTTGCATCAGTGTTACAGTAAATAACTGCATGTGTAAATAACTCTTGCCACAAATATCAGCCAATATACAGTATCTCTTACAGGTTTTTTGCATCAATGCATGAAGTACCTTTATTTCTCAGGTATTTCATTCACTGGATTAGCCAAAATCAGACACTCCCACCTGCTTATTTGACCTATAAACAGTTTCTCAGTTAGTTTTCCAGAAGATTTGCTATATCACGATATGATGTGTTTGTGATTGGTTGTGTTGGCTCAGCTTAGAAGCTATTCCCAGAAATCTTGTATAAATCACTTCTCGTTAGAAGCTGATTGATATCCAGCCATAAATACGTCTTTTGTTCTGCAATATTAAATGACCTTGTCTAATACGTGTTTTAGTATGATGCAATCCGTACCAGAGGTGAAATCTTTATCAACTGTGACATCTTGAAATGAGAGTTTTTCCTTGTTAGTCACTGTCTGTAACAAGATTTCAGTTTCATGTGTCTGTGTCTGTGTCTGTAGAACACATTTTATTTACATTGGTTCAGGTTATATACTATCCCTGACAGCTTGATTTTGTTGGTATGTGATCAGAATCAACAGCGCAGTAAATAATATTGCCTCAAATTCCCCACACACTCATTGTTTGAGTTGTGTTGTGGTGAATAATTCCTTTTCTGTGTTCCTTTTCTGCCCTTCTTTTTTATTCCAGCCAGTGGATGAGCTGCGGACTGTGGTGTTTGAGATTCTGAAGAAAAAGGATGAGATCCAAGGTAGTTTAAGCTTACTCATAGCCTGAACTAACTGTATTGCAGTGCCTACATTGTGCATATTCCAATCAGTATTTAACATGGCTTCATTCTTTTGCATATATTGAAGTCATTATTTTTGCCTTGTACTGTATGCAGTAGTAATAAAAAGTACACTGTTTTTGCTATATTCTCTCATTTGTTTGTATGTTTGGATAAAAGTGTTAGTATGGTCTGCAAGGACACATAGTCTTATCTGGGAGAAAGTTCTATTTTATGTATTTTGGTTTCATGATGGCACCCCCTAGTTTTGCATTAATTCAACGGCATACTGTTAGGTATCCGTCTACAATGGACACCTTATTTCCATATTTTTTGCAGACTATTCCGAGTGGCTAGAGCAGAAAACATCTCTTCTCTTCCCATCTCTGCCTGAGGATTAGGGATAATACACCCAGTTGCCCCATTTATATCAATTAGTGTAGATAAGATATTAGAAATGCCTCTTAGTATAACACAATATAATTCAGCACCAAAAGCCACAGCCTCCAAAACTGACCATAAAGTTGAATCTCTCTAAAACAGGTTTAACAAAAACCATTATAAGTCACAGAGAATAACCACTCGCTGTTTTGGTTTTACGGCCTGCAACTTTACTGTTCTGTTTCACTCTCACTTCTCTCCTCAGTGTAGTTTTCAGTGAAAAGCTCTAAAAACCAACTGTACACTACCTAACGCAGACAAAGTTAGGGACTAGCTGGTAAACATAAGCCGCGTTTCCTCCAAACACTTTCGGTAAAGTACCCTTGAAACCCGTACCTACATGTACCTAAACCCTAGATCTGTTTTGCGTTCCCACCCCAGAGGGTACTTAAATGTAGGTGGAATTGTTACCGGACGGTAATAGCTTTAAGGTTGAATTGATTTTGTAATTTTAACAGTGAATAAATAAAATGCTAATTCTTACAATAATAAGGGTTTTGACTTTAACTCAGATTTTTATGTCTCTGTCAGCATCTGAAGAAAATGAGAACGAGGAGGACCAGATGTCAACAGCTGAAAGCACTCCTGAGAGTTTCAAAAATCCAATGATGACTCCTAAACCTGCCAGAGCCCTCATCTGTGGGGAGAAAGGAGACTCATCTGTAGTCAAGTACAAGATCACAGCAACTCCTGGGTATGGCTCATTGTTACAGCTTCGTGGCAGCAACTATATATAACATTTTCTATGCTAACCAGTGTTTCCGCTTTGTTGAGTGGAGTAAAACACATTTGTTAGTGATCCAGTGCTGAAGAAAAACTGGAATGAACCTGATAATTCTTTTACTGCTTCTTAAAGTGGTGCATTAGCTCAGTTCAGATCTATATGTCAATCTATCAGTTGATCTATCAATCTATGATCTGTCTATGCTTGCATGAAGTGTTTGCATAAAGTGTCTGTATTGACAATTTCTGGTGTTAAGTTAATTGTCAACCTGCAGTTATAGGTCAATATCTTAATTCAGTCAATAGGCTTAAATCTGTAACATTAGTTATAAACATATTTTGCATTTTGCAGTTTTATGTCATCTGCATGGTAGAGTTTTTTTTTAGATGAAAGGATCAACCCATTTATCATGGTAAAATGGTTGGACTATTGATTAACAATGCCAATAAAGTTCGAACCAGACTTGGCAAACAGGGAGTGACACATTTTCCTCAAGTTTTGTAGTCTCACAGAAATCAACAGCATGATGTAATTAGCAATACAGTTTAGTAGCTGGCATGAATTTCAACTTTTGCAATGGCTGAATCAAATAAACGGCAGGCAGCGAGGTACAGAACCAGAAATTGTCAGAGTTGAGGGTGAATATTGTGCCTGATGTCTAACATCTGAAAGAAGAAAAAAGATTCAAGCATGTTGAGAGATTGCGATGCTCCTTTTGGACAGGTAAAGCACTAATTAATGAAAACAACGCTGTTGTTAACAACTGTTAACGTGGAAAAGTAAAC
Organism: Macquaria ambigua; assembly: GCA_008360985.2. Taxonomy (NCBI): domain Eukaryota; kingdom Metazoa; phylum Chordata; class Actinopteri; order Centrarchiformes; family Percichthyidae; genus Macquaria; species Macquaria ambigua. The sequence goes on along the minus strand of VMKM01003461.1, from coordinate 2,648 downwards.
ACCGGAGACATGATCAACATCTCATGGTTGAACGAATCAAATTTTTGGGGAAAGCCCAGGTTGCCAAATATAATTCTATTTTGAACTCTTTTATACAATTCTTTGAAAAGAGTTGGGAACTACATCAGTATAGTGTATGATTGTGAAA
>VMKM01003460.1:0-35000 GCA_008360985.2 Macquaria ambigua | reverse complement strand
CCGATGCAGATCGGCCGTACCCGTCTTACTCCAGAGGAGCGGCAGCGGCGCATGGACGAAGGACGTTGCATTTATTGTGCTCAATCTGGACACTTCCTGGCCAACTGCCCCGTGAGAGGTAGCCGAACGGAGAAGAGGCTAAACATGCTGGTGAGTTCCTCTGCTGTGCAACCTAACCAAGTTCATCAGCTTACTACCGTTAAACTCACTTCTGCTTTCTCCTCCCTCAGTCAGTAATGGACTACAGTTTAGCTAAACGACTCCAACTACCTTCACAGCCTTTAGATCAGCCCCTTAATGCTAGCGCCCTGGATGGGCGGTTGTTATGCCAGGTCAGCCACTGCACCACTCCACTCACCCTGTCCTTTGCTGATTCCCATTCAGAGACAATCAGTTTCCACTTATACCATGGCCCCTTGCACCCTCTCATTCTGGGGTACCCCTGGTTACTGAAGCACAATCCTCATATGAACTGGTCCACGGGTGGGGTCATAGCCTGGGGTCCACACTGCCGATCCCACTGTTTCCCCACTCAAGTCACTGAGTCAGCCATGGATCCACCCTCTACCTCTCCACCTGTGTCACCCATAGAGTTGGAAATTGAGTTTCCTGACATCTCCAAAGTCCCTGAGTGTTACTTAGATCTGAAGGAGGTCTTCAGTAAGGCCAAGGCCACTTCTCTTCCCCCTCACCGGCCATACGACTGCGGCATAGACTTGTTGCCTGGCACGACACCCCCAAAGGCCGCCTCTACTCCCTCTCTGCTCCTGAGACTAAGGCCATGAAGGATTACATTGATTCCGCCTTGGCAGCAGGCCTCATCCGACCTTCCTCTTCCCCAGCAGGGGCCGGGTTCTTTTTTGTGGGGAAGAAGGACAAGACGCTCCGCCCCTGCATCGACTACCGGGGTTTGAATGACATTACCATAAAGAACAGGTACCCCCTCCCTTTAATATCTTCTGGTTTTGAACTGTTACAGGGTGCTAAGATCTTTACCAAATTAGATCTTCGGAACGCTTACCATCTGGTCAGGATTAGGGAGGGGGATGAATGGAAAACAGCATTCAACACTCCTAGTGGTCACTACGAATACTTGGTCATGCCTTTTGGTCTCACTAATGCCCCTGCAGTTTTTCAGGCCCTAGTGAATGATGTCCTTCGTGATCTGCTCAACGTCTGTGTCTTTGTGTATTTGGATGACATTCTCATCTTTTCACCAGATGAGAGAACTCACATCCAGCATGTCCGACAGGTGTTGCAGCGCCTCTTAGCCAACCAGCTATTTGTGAAGGCGGAGAAATGTGAGTTTCATGTCTCCTCAGTGTCTTTCTTAGGTCTCATTGTGGCCGAGGGGGAGGCGAAGATGGACCCAGAGAAGGTCGGTGCAGTCATGAACTGGCCGACTCCCAACTCCCGCAAGGCGGTGCAACGGTTCCTGGGCTTCGCCAATTTTTATCGACGCTTCATTAGAAACTTCAGTTCCATAGCCGCGCCTCTACACACCCTCACCTCCTCCAAGACTCTCTTCTCCTGGGGTCCGGCAGCAGAATCTGCTTTTCAACGATTAAAGAAAAGTTTCACCACCGCTCCAGTGCTCCTGCTGCCGGACTCCTCTCTTCAGTTCATCGTGGAGGTGGACGCCTCTGACCTGGGCATAGGGGCAGTTCTATCCCAAAGGTCAGTGAAAGATAAAAAGATTCACCCCTGTGCCTTTCTCTCTAAGAAGCTGTCTCCTGCAGAAAGGAATTATGACGTGGGCGACCGGGAGCTGCTCGCCATCAAGGTAGCCCTGGAGGAGTGGAGACATTGGCTGGAGGGAGTTGAGCAGCCGTTTCTGGTGTGGACAGACCACAAGAATCTGGAGTACATCCGGTCAGCCAAGAGACTGAACCCCAGACAAGCTAGGTGGGCTCTTTTCTTTACACGTTTCAACTTCACCCTGTCTTATCGTCCCGGGTCCAAGAACATAAAGCCTGATGCATTGTCAAGATTGTTTTCCCCAGACTCCGAGCCCAAGTCCAATACTCCCATTCTTCCTGCCTCTTGTTTCATGGGAGCCATCACCTGGGAGGTGGAGGAGCGGGTGAAAAGAGCTAACCAGGAGGGTCCGGTTCCAGCGGAGCTCCCTCCCAACCGTCTCTACGTTCCGCCCGAGCTCCGGTCCCAGGTGATTCACTGGGCACACTCCTCCTCCGTATCGTGTCATCCGGGGGTCAGCAGAACCAGCTTTGTCATCCGACAGCGGTTCTGGTGGCCAGACTTAAGGCAGGAGGTATCAGAGTATGTTGCTGCCTGCTCTGTCTTCTCCAGGAGCAAGCCCTCACGGAGGCCCCCCTTTGGACTGTTGCGGCCGCTTCCGGTGCCCTCGCGTCCCTGGTCGGACATTTCTCTGGACTTTGTCACTGGGTTGCCACCCTCACAAGGTAACACAACTATCCTCTCTGTGATTGATAGATTCTCGAAAATGGCTCATTTTATTCCTCTGCCCAAACTTCCCTCTGCCAAGGAAACGGCAGAAGTGATGCTGCACCAGGTGTTTCGTATTCATGGATTCCCTAGGAACATTCTGTCTGACCGGGGGCCACAGTTCGTTGCGCAATTCTGGAGGGCCTTCTGCAATCTTTTGGGTGCTACTGTCAGTTTGTCTTCTGGACATCACCCCCAGACCAATGGGCAGACCGAGAGGCTGAACCAGGAGCTGGAGACGGGACTCCGATGTCTGGTAGCAAAGGACCCGACCACCTGGAGCAAACATCTCACGTGGGTAGAATTCGCACATAACATCTTGCCATGCTCTTCTACTGGCATGTCCCCTTTCCAGTGTGTGTTTGGTTACCAGCCTCCCCTGTTCCTGGCTCTGGAACGTGAGGTCAGTGTCCCCTCAGCTTTTGCCCTGGTTCGCCGTTGCCGTCGCATGTGGGTCCGGGCCCGCCAGTCCCTGCTTCGGTCATCCGAAGCCTACAAGAAAGCTGCAGACCGACGCCGGGTTCCGGCTCCAACTTACCAGTGTGGCCAAAAGGTGTGGCTGTCCACTCAGGATCTTCCTCTCCGGGTCGAGTCCCGTAAGTTGGCTCCCAAATTTGTTGGTCCATTCCCTGTGTCAAAGGTCATTCTGCTCAGACTGCCCAGGTCCATGAGAGTCCACTTTCCACGTCAGCCAGCTCAAGCCCGTCAAGGAGAGTGTACTGGTCCCGGCCTCCAGGCCCCCGCCTCCCCCCCGGTTCATCGATGGTGGCCCGGTCTACTCGGTGAGGAAGCTCCTGGCAGCGCGCCGCCGGGGCCGGGGGTTCCAGTACCTGGTGGATTGGGAGGGTTATGGACCTGAGGAGAGGTCCTGGGTTCCGGCGAGGCACATCGTGGATCCGGACCTCATCACGGACTACCACAGGCGCCATCCTGAGGATCCTGGGCCGTCGGGTGCCGGCCTTTGAGGGGGGGGTACTGTCATGATCAGTTCTGTTAGTCTGTGTTACTTCCTGTTTTATTTTGGTAGTGTTCTGTCTTATCCTCTTGTTCCTGTCAAGTTTCCCGCCAGTCCTAATCAGCCTTATGTGTTTCACCTGTGTCTCATTGTCTACTTACCTGGCCCTATATATATACACCCAGTGTTTTCCCCTTCCCTTTGCCAGATAATCTTCGCCCCTTGTGTGACGTTATCCAGCGTTACTTGTGCTTCCCCGTGTTACTTGTGTATGACCAGTTTTTGATACTACGACTTGTTTTGCCTTACCCTTTGGACACCTTCGCTCTGTGTACTTGTACTTTGCTTCTGGGACAGTAAAAGCTCTGAACTGTTTACGTGTGTCGAGTCTGCTCTGTGGGTTCAATCTCTCTGTGTGCCTGATAATTATAGCATGTTAGCATGTCCATGACTTGCCTTGTGAATGGCCTACATTTAGCCTATAAACTTTTGTTGATTTATTATACTTTTTTTATACTAGCTGGTAAATGTCCACTGTTCTAAACGTTGGACACCAAATATATAAATATATCGATAACAATATAAAGATTACATACTCTTCCATCGGTGGATCTGGCACATAATCCTCTCCTTAATGATCAAGGTCAGGCTCAGGCCGCAGCAAGTCCTCGTCGTCTGACTCAGAATCAATGGGAATTTTGGCAGCCCCACTCTCCGTTGTCAGCATTTCCAGTATTTCTGGAACAGTATAAAAGCGTTTTCTTCCTCCTCTTTGGTCTGACATGGTTTTTGTCGATGAAAATGCTGTCGAATGATCACACGAAAAAAGACGTTACACATTGTGTGCGCTCTAGTGCGTAATGATCTAAGCTAACATGAGCTGATTCTGTCATGACGCGCATCAATATCTCGGGAACCCGTTGGTCGATATGGACGGTTCACCCCTCCATGGAAAGGTCAGGACCTCCAGAAAATAGTGCGCTTGAGTAAATCTGTGTCAATACTACGATTCAACCACTAGATGGAGACATAGACCGTGTGTTTGCATGGAAGGCTGGGGCGTAGGCTTACTGCAATTCCTTCCCCATGACATGCAAATGAACAGAAAATCGCTGGCCCAGAGGCGTTGGAGTAGCCATTACTTGTGGTTTTATGCGACCAGACACAACTTTTGATTACAAAAACAGCAAAGGTAAGACACAATTTGTAGTTGCAAATGTACAAAGGAAAGTGTGTTTTTGTTGTTCTTCGACGGGTTATTCAGTGAGTTTTGGTCGTACCGTGATAGGAGTTATACTGTTAGAATCTTTGGAATCTAAGTGTTAATTTGATGTGTTGTTTATGGGGCTAGCATGAACTGAACGATATCAGGACCGCTGTGATTGCGGGCATGCACCGTGCTCAGACGGAGAATGATTTTTGCTACACGGTCATTCAGTTGCCTGGTGTTTGACTTGTGTTTCGTTTACGTAGAAATGGTTACGCTGGTTTACTAGTCGAGCTTCTACTGGTCAAAACGGTGTGTCACATGACTATGTTGTCACGTGCTTAAATGCCCTGTGACGCGTTCGCTTACATGGGGGGTGTATCTGAGACCCAGAACAGAACACACAGACTTTCTTTTCAAAATGGCAGGCATCGCAGCTTCCACATTTTATGGCAACAAGGGAGGAAAGTGATCCATTTTTTTGCAGATATGATGTTTCTGTTGCTAATAATCAAATTGTTTCTTCAATATGAGAGTCTTAACTTCAATTTAGTAAGATTTCAGAAATTTACAGTTATTTCAACCCTTTTAAAACACAATTTTATTCAATGTCCTTTGTGGTGTAGACAGCAAGACTTACCAACTGTTTTAAACCAATTTCCATACTTCAGGAAACAGAGGGCTGAGTGAGGCGGAAAGGATTTTACTCAAAAGCGTGGAAGGGGAGTCAGCTATCTTGAGATGAGGTACTGGCAGGCGAAGACGAGGTTCCCAGTTATAGCCAATTCAATTAGTCGAGACAGATTCTTCAAGATTAGGCAGTCCATAAAGTCACAAACGATCTTGATGTCTCTGATGAGGAAAAAAAGAATGATGCCCTCTGGAAGGTGGGACCTCTCTTAAACAGAGTGCAGTAAGGCTGCCTCAATGTGCCAAGACCAGGGTAGGCCTGTAGATGAGCAGATGATTCCCAGGCCGATGTCCTGTACGGCAGTTTGTGCCAGGGAAACCAAATCCCACAGGTCTGAAAGCAATTGTGCTTGCCAGTCCCAATGGTCTGGTGCTGGATTTTGAAGTTTACAAGGGCTGGAATACGTTCACTGACCAGCAGCTGGGAATTGGAGGGAATGCAAAGAGGAACACACCTGTACTTTGACAAGTATTTCACCTCTGTCAATGTACTGGATATGTTGAAAGCAAATAGTCTCCTGGGAACAGGACCGAGTACAGGTCATACCAAGTACAGGTCAGACCACCAGGTTTCTGGGAGACCAGAGAAGGAAAGGCTGCAGTATTTGACTTCAAGCGACTGCTGGTTGAAGAAATGATTGTTCAGACACAGGGTGGTTGGGGTCAGCAGCTTGACAAGGTGACCAATGATGATGATGAGATGAGCACTGACGATGAAGAGTACATTCCAACCAAGAAAAGGAGGCCTGTTGAACCACAGCCCAATGACAATGTCAAAAAAAAAGGGGGGCGGGGGCGCTCCATTTGCCAAAGATGGTGGAGACAGTACATGCATCATGGTGCAGGAGAGAAGGGTGCAAAGGAAAAACATTTGTTTTTTGTATTACATGTAATGTTTTTGTGTGTTTCAAAGACAAAAAACTGCTTCCTGTCGTACCATGCATGATCTGTTGTTAGTGCCATGTGTGACGTGACCTAACAACCTAGCTTTAGGTGACTATCAAGTGTGCAGAATGCAGTTTAATCAAAAAGCTCCACTACTGTGTTTAATGTTCATGAAATAAAAATAAATATTAACAGAAATCCACACAAAAATGAATACCTGCCTGAGCTACAAACTGATGTATAAACATGTATTTCCCTGTTCCACTGGAAGCAGCACAAACCCATTTCACAGGATATACATTACAAACGACAGAAAGTTCAAGGATTTAAGGCAATGTGACACTGGATTCAGGATTTCACTTAGGTCACACGTGTCAATCACTATGGCAGACTTCTCCTATGTGCTCTTCGTTGACTACATAGCCATAGTATTGCACACTGACATCCACTAACTCCTCTTTTATACACCCAGTCCATCCCTGCAGACACTGACACTGACACGTTTATTTGTACTGCAAACAGGCTGAAACTATCTCTGCCCAGTGGTAGGTTTAAAGAAAACAAGATTTTTAAGACAATTTGATTGTTCTGGAGATGTTTTGCAGTGTACAAACAAGCAGGTTGTAGAACTTGCTTCCTCTTTATCAGAGCAACAATGCTGAGTTCACGTTGTTAATTTGATCTTAATAAAGTGTTTCCCTTTCCCCCCTGCCTCGTTCTTCCTCTCAACGTCTCAAACTGCTGCACTTATGGACGAGCCTGCAATGAGCATGTTACACTTAATTGGATTGGGGTGTTCATTTAGAGACAGTTCACAAACCTCCATCCGACCCCCACTCCCACTCTTGTAATCTCCCTCTTCATCCTATTGTTGTTTTGCACACATGTGAGCACACATCAGTGCCAGGCCTTTGGGATTAAAGTCTCGTACATGAAGTACTTCCAAATACTGTACAATAATTCATTTGATGTTGCATAAAGGTAATTTCATCCTCTTTAAATACATGGAGAACTCTGATTAATATTTCATACATTCATTGATTCTCAGTGACCTTTACATGGGAGAGGGGGTCAATTATCTTACACAGAAAATCGTGAATGAAAGCGTTTGCTCTTCTGTGCTAATGTTTTGACTGCCACATTCATCATAGTTATCAGGACAGGCATGAAGAATATACAGTGAAGGAGTATGTTGCTTTTTGCGACCATGCGTGTTGATTTGTTTACATGCAGCTCATACTTGGATAATTAGATGGGGCAGGGAGAGTCAAGACATTGTTCACATTGCAGACTAAATAGGATGAGGGCTGGCCACTGAGTTGTCAAAGAAGACCTCAGGCAGAACACACAATGAAGACAACTGAGCACAACAGCATCTCTGGTGTCACTGGAATAATTCTCTGATGCTTTATTCCAGTGTATTGTATAAAAGAGTTTTGAGGAATAATCAGTAAGATAATAAGATAGATAGAAGATATGCCTCTATTGATCCCCAGAGGGAAAATTTGGTTGTTGCAGCAGCACAAAGACAGAAATAAGTACAAATAAATAGGCAAAGTAACAAAATAATTAAAACTTGAATAAGAATGGAAGTTAAGCTTGTTAAGTCTGCTGGCCTCACCAGCCTCAATGCCATCACCCCAGCACACCACAGTGAAGAACAGAGCACTGGCCACTACAGACTGGTAAAAGATCTGCAGGAGCTTGTTGGACACATCAAAGGGTCTGAATCTCCTCAGGAGTCTGCCCTGTCCACTGGAGAAGTCGAAGAACATGACTCTCACATGTCATGAAGATGATGGCATCCTCCACTCCGAAGTGTGGCTGGTATGCAAGCTGCAGTGGGTCCAGGAAAGCAGTTAGCATGGTCCTCAGGTGCAGCAGAACCAGCTTCTCAAAGGTCTTCATGACATATGACGTAAGTGCCACAGGTCTGTAGTCATTGAGAGCACTGGGATGCCCTTTCTTTTGCACTGGAATGATGCTGTTAGGTTTTGTTTGTAAGTGGACACAAGCGCAGAAGACAGACTAGGAGGCAGATTAACAGGTTTATTGTAATTGTTGATGGAGATGGGTTGAAGTGAGGGGATGGCTGGTGACGGCAGAGGGAAGAGGAGGAATGGAGAATGGCAGGGCTGTGTGGCAGGCAGAGGAAGCAAGGGAGAGTAGGTTGGCAGGCAGTCAGGCAGGCAAACAGGAATCATGGGGCACAGGAAACAAACAAGCATTATTCAGGTAACAAGATCACAAGGAAAACTATTCACAGAGATTCTAGAGCTACAAGCCTGAACGATGAAACAACGATCTGACGATGATGGTTGATCAGCTGCGAGTTGATGAGCTGATTATAGCGGGGTGTGCGGGTAGGCAGGATCCAGGTAAGTGACAAGGCGGGAACTATGTACACACACGAACATGGAGAGGCAAACCGGGGACATGGAAGACACAGGAGTAGTGGGGAACACAGAGAAACACAAGGGAAAAACAGGGGCGTGGCCATGACAGATGCAGGAGATCTTTCATAGTTTAGGAATCTTCCTCAAGGAATGATTGAAGAGGTGCTGGAAGACTGCTGCAAGCTGCCTAGCACACACTGTAAGTATCCTGGGATTGATATTGTCAGGCCCACTAGCTTTCTTTGTACGGAGCCTGGAAAGCATTCTTTCCGTGGGGCTGAGTATAGGGTGCAGTGAGTTATAAAAATCCAACAGTGGTTGACGTGCCGTGGAGGGGGTTGTGATGCAACGTCATCTAGTGTCATGGGAATGTTGGGTCGAGGAGGGCTGGAGGATGAGGTGGGGCTGCCCTCTGAAGTTTGGGGTTTACTGAGAGAGGGGGAGGTATGCATGTTCTTGAAGTTACATGAAGGAGAGCAGAGTCTCCAGCAGAGGTGTGACTAGGGGTAGAGATGATGGGTGGGGACCCAGACACACAGTCTGAGCACACAGGGGTGGGGGTTGAAAAATAGCTTGTCCCCTTGTAATCCGGAGGCAGGCTTGCTGCAGTCTGTCATTCACTTCATCCAATTCTACACCTTCAAATTGTTCTGTCCAATGGTTTGGCCTCAATCTTCTCCTTGTAGTTGTTCTTGGCCACTCTCAGTTTCCTCTTTAATTCTTTTTAGACAGCCTGAAGTTCCTCATGATCCCTTGCCATGAAGGTCCTCTTATTCCTGTTGAGGCCCTTGATCTCATTAATCCAGGGTTTAATGACCTTTAAGGCTTAATATTTATCAAATGTAAGACATTTAAAGACTTTTTAAAGAACTGCAAGACAGACAATGCTTCAGCAACATGTTTTCATGTTTCACAGTTTTCTAAACTTAGACATTGTCACAAGTCACTGCAAGACATTGCAAAACCTCTGTCTATATACAATTTAAATATTTCAAACAATGCAACAATTCAGTTTTTACTAACAGTGTAATGTCTTCTCTGCTCCTTTGTGTGAAGGTGTTTGAGGAGTTTTCTTCAATACTACACGCGACATTCTGCCAACAAGATTGTTATGTGAGTGTTATTAAGTGTCTTGGTGCTCACTGCGAACCCGCATCTTATCAGTCCGCTTTCTGTCTGCCTCTTTTGCCTCTGTTGTCTCTTTTTACTGGAAGGTGTGCGCACACATATATACACACCATGGATGTATTACCGATGGATGACAATGTCTGGGGTCAAATTTCCCTCTTTCGTACATTGGGGTGACGTGTCCTTATCTTAGCACAAAGACTGGTAGCAGGGGTAAACTGCTTGTCTAGCTCCATCAAAAGAAAAGAAAAATACACTTTCCAAAAACTTGAAACCTGTCTGATTATATGTTGAGTCTTCTTACCCATTAAGCTAGTCACCAATCCATCCGAGAGTTTTCCATCCAATATTTGTTGACAGTAGAATACCTGGCAACCCTACTATGAGGACAAGACTTTGGACTAAAGTCACTGCACCCAGCTATTGGGAACAGCTCCAACACTAACTGCTTCTATTAAACAACTTCACTTTTTTTTTAATACACAAGATTCAATGTTGTCAATAAATTTCATTCAGGGTTTGAACAATTGTATCAATGTTATGTTAGCTGAGTGGGTTGGATACATGCTTGCATGTTTCTGTTTATGATGAGAATATCTGTACCACAAGTTCTCATAGAGTTTAAAAGCCGGTTTGCAAATATTAGCCTGTTGAATTGAACAAAAAATAAAAAGGCTGGGGTAAAGACAAAACAACAAATACCTGTAATAGCTTGTATGGTAACTTAAGTTTAATTTCAGTACATTTCCATTATGGAGGATATTCTTGGTCATAATTCAAATTAAAAATCCAAATTGAAAATTAAAAGAGATCACATTAAAAAGATTATTATTTTACTACACTACTAAGAATAATCAGGCCATAATTCAAATTAAAAGTCCAAATAGAAAATTGAAAAAGCAAATTGAAAATGTAAAATGATAATGAAAACAGTGAAACTTAAAATGCAAAAGCTTAAATGGAAATGCTCAAACTGAAAAGTCAAATTGTAAAGAGGAAATTTAAAATGCCATTGGAAATAAGAAAAGAGAAACATTAAATATGAAGCTCAAAATGGGAAAGGGAAAAGCTTAAATGGAAGTACTTAAATTAAAAGCTTAAATAGGACACTATTTGGAAATGTAAAATACAAATGACACTCAACACTTCCTGGAGATGTGTCCCATTAAAAGTGTACCTAGGGAGGGAGGGATTATACCTGCTGAGCTCCAAGGCTTTTAATGTGAAACATCTGTGGCAGAAGTTTGGAGTTTTATCGACGGAGGCTTAACACTGAAGAAAATGGCAAAGTAATTGGAATTACAGTAACTAGTGAGGGAGAACAATATTTCTGTTAAAAAGAGCAAGTCACAGCAGCAGAGTGGTTCAGTAAAATGTGTAATGTTGTATGATAATGCTGTGGAAATGTATATTGAATGATGAATTTATCAATTTATTAAGACAACAGGTAAACAAGGAGGATGTTTTGAGTTTGTTGTAAGACCAAATGACATCCACAGAAAATTAAAACAAGCACATCAGAAAACAGGTAGGTTTCTTATGAAAATATGATAAAATATCATAACATAAAATGTATAAACAAAAATATTAAATAAAGTCTTGTTTCTAATGTCAGTCTGTTTTGTATGAGGCTTGGTTCATTCTGCAGTTGAGGTAAATACTGTAAAAGCCCAGACCACTATTTCAGAATTTGCAGTATGTACTCATATGTGTATATTGTTTGTATGTATCTTTCAAAATTCTTAGGATAAAAACATTCAAAACCTTTTGGATTATCTCAAAAATCAATGTTGTCAAGCTTGAAATAAAGCTATTTTACTTCTGAACATCTGACATTTTGGACATTCACAATTTTCACAATTTTCACACCATGACAGTAATTTGCAGTTCTACAGAAACACATTATCAAATACATGGAAATCAGAGTGTTTAGAGGTCTATTACTGACAGGAAGGACAGGACGGACCGATTGCATGATTCCTCATAGATTATTATCTTAATAGCAATAGTAAACTCTTCAGCTTTGACAGTGTTTGATGTTGGATTTAATAGCATGTCTTAAATGTTGTTTCCAGGCACAGATTCAGAATTTCCTGGCTTGTTAACTTTGGTAATTGCATGCAGGGGGAGGCCGTGCAGGCATCACCCATTAGGGTTCTCTTGTGCCTTTGCTTGTAATTTGGCAGATGAATTTAAAAATAATTCCTACCTGCTTCAAAGAGGGAGATAATTAGAGGGATGTGTCACAGTGAGGAGGCAGCTAGTGAATGACAGAGCTCTGATGCACTGTTTGATGTGCCACACAGAGAAACATCCTGCATTTCATTATTAAATGGATTTATACATTTATATAAATTTTCAAATTTTCAAATAAATATCTGAAATATATGGTTATCTTGTGTGACAGCCATGATTCAATGTACTTTGAAATTGTTCTCATTAAAGCAAATGAATCAGGTCCTGCTGTTGTTTTGCTCATCTCTCTCAGTACACACACACACACACACACACACACACACACACACAACCCTGTACTTCTATACTTATGAGGTACTTATGAGGATACGTACCTTCAATGACTAACCATCACAACTAAATGCCTAACCCCAACCCTTACCCTAACCCCCCATTTCCATTTTATTCCCATTAATTCATTAATTCCCATGGAAAGTTCCCACCTTTGAATATTCCTGCACTTTTGCAACCCTAATTTAAATACATGTATACATTTAATTATGTAATAATTTCATTAAGACATACTTGTGGAACATTTGTTCCTCCATAAAATCAGTGCTATTATATTTTGTTATGATTATATGACAAAAACATGTATATTTATATATTAAATATAATTTGATCGCATATCATTTTTCAACTTAAAATGTATCAATTTGCATTATAATTTCCTTGATAGTGATCCCCCTAAAATTCTCATATTTTCACTGTTATTTTTTTCCCACCTGTTTTATGTCAAGTCTCGCCCTACTGTGCTGTGATTGGCTAGCTCACAAATCTGAAACTGTGTTTTAAATAATCTTTAGCTTCTCTGGGATAATCAAGTCCAGATTTGACAAGTCTAGGTATAGTGGTTTTGGAACTGGACCTGGTCTGATGTGGTCTATGTGTGGAAAAACCAGTGAAATCGACGTAACGAGAATAAGTTGACAATAATGATTTGAATTTCATTGTCTTTTTTATTTGCATGTCTTCTGTCTGCTTGTAGCCCAAATAATGTCATATTGTAAATGATTGCCATGATACTGTGGCCTAAAAATAATGTCAGAAATGTACGTTAGCTAGCTAGCATTCATTTCTCTTGATTCGATTTAGTGTGCAGGTAACTGGGGCATACTTTCTTTGCAGCCTTAAATTTCTGGGAAGGAGCGTTACCTAGCCCTGTTTGCGACTAGCACAAGTGGTTTGTGCACTCACTTGTGTACAAACATCTAGCTAACTAGCAATGTGTCTAACTAACTGTATTCATTAAAAGTAAAAGTGTAGCTACATGCTATTATGCAGGCTAATTCAAACCTTGATGCATTGACCCAAGAGATTATGCTTAAGTGAAGAGTGGTCCAGTTATTTTCTCTATAGTTTTAAAGTCCATAGTTTTACTTATCGCAGTATGTCTTGTGTGCAAAATTATTCAAGTAGTAATTGGTGCAGAGTTCACATAAATGAAGTGGACTATACTCTTATAAAAATATAGTAAAAATAGAATTTCCCAAAAATGGAAATGCTGAAGTAATGTTAGTAGGCTACCTCAAAAACAGACTATAGGCCTACATAAGTAGAGTACTTGAGTACAGTTATTTTCCATCCCGGAAATAAAACTTGTTTGTGCATCACATATATCATAAGAATGCTATCTGCCTCATTGTTTTGGCATGAATTAAATTTAAAACTTAGTATCTGAGATTATTGGTTATTTGCCACCCAGTTGGCTACTCTATCCACTAGTGGAACACCCTGTACTATATTAACATTTCTATTCCCTATCCAGCAACGCTGATTCTAGCAGTGTTTATACTGTGTCTATCTTTTCTTCTACAGACACGTGTTGCTGGTATGAGACAGACTGCATACCCGACAAGGTGAGTTGCTCATTAGGACCTTAAAATGAAACTTTGGCTTGGGGTGGGAATGTAAACTAATGGTTGTTTAAATGCAAAATGAAATCTTGACATCTATAACAGTAGTAGTCAGACTAAAAAATACAGTAGAAACCTGTGACCATGTCTGTCAGGTCAAATTGATCACTATAAACAGATTATAACCAATTTTTTTCTTTTTTTTTTTTATTTCTCATGCAGATTATCATCTAATTGATTGTATATTTATTACATGAATATAAAGTAATGAAACGGACAGCTTCGCTATTTAATGAATTTTATTGACTGTTTCAAAATACAGTACAGCTGTTTAAATGCTTTTCAAATTACTGTACAAATTAAATGACCATACTTAGCACTTACTGTAGCCTGAGGAACACTAAGTTTCGCTGCTGTATCTCAGAGGCTTGTTTTTGGCAATTTGTCATAAGGTTCGAGGAGACTAAGTTTTTCATTGAGAGAAAATTACTTTCTTTTTCCTGTCATGATTTCAATGAGCACGCAGCACCAGCCTCAGGTAGCCAGCCGGAAGCAGACAGGTTACCACGAGGCAAAGTATCATGGGAGTAAAGTAAAAAAAAAAATGAATTAACGTAGTTAATTTTTTTTCCATGTGTTGTCATGTATGAAAAGACCCAAAATGATCACTGTAAGCAGACTACTTTTTATACAGCATTTGTATAGGAATGATTCTGTCCCAAGCTTTTTGATCCATATAAGTAGGTCTGGTTCCTCAGTGGACGTCTTTTGAACGGTTGACAAAGACATTAAATTGACGTCACTTGGACGTGTCTTTGCTCAGTGGGTATCAAGATATGGTCTCCAATACACTGTATACAATATATTTTAATCTTTAACCCGTTTGTGTTTTGTGTATTATTTCATGAGTACTGAGTGTTTTCAGGCAATTTCCACCACACACTGTTCAAAGGTTGGAAAAATGAAACACACTATACATTTGCCTCATGAAGACGACCAGCAGCAGGCTTACTCTCAAGCAACCAGCAGTTACCTTTGTTGGTGGGGGGGGGGGGCTTTTTCCATCTGCACACAGTCTTCCAAGTAGAAACCTCAAGACTCTTTTTGCTTAACATCACCTGACAAGTCAGTTGACATCCGAGAGAGTTCCCTTAATATATTCTTAAACCTTTTGGGATCTTTTTTTCCTGCCCCCAAATCTCATGAATAAAACATGGGGCTCAGTCAGCAACTGAGTGGCAAGGAGGGTGGAGGCGGTGGCCAGGTCCTATCCATCACTGTCAAGGAGCAGTCTACACACACATGCACACACATAGGTTTGTCAGCAGCACGCAGGCTGATAGCAGTGTGATGGGATGGAGATACGGGGGATATGAGAGGGTATATTTGTCTCAACAAAGAGGTAGAGGGAGCATTTAGTGGTGAAATATCTTGAGAAATCCTTTGGGATCAGATGGGATCAAAGGCTGCAGGCACCATCTCTGCAGGGCTGACACTTAAAGAAACTGAAACTGTCTGAACACTGAGCTTTGCCATGAAACTGCCTTTCCAGCTGCTGGAGTATTGAGGTGATGTTGACAAAAATGACTGAATCAGTGCTGTGTTTTCTTAATTTCTCAGGTCAAAAATTGCTTTCTGACTTCCTTTGAATTTTTTTTTTTCTTCAGAGCTATTAGGACCCAACACAACTGCAAACAGTTATAAGTAATGAAGCTGAATTTATGTTTGCAGTTGAAAGATTCACAGGTTCCTGGACAGGCTGAAGAACACTAGTGGTGTAATAAGTAATTAAAATTCTAAGTAAAGTAGTAGTCTAGTAGTAGTAGTAGTCAAAGTAAAGATATGTTACAGAGAGCACTGCACACCCTCATAGGTATTTTCAGTTATTCTGGCTGGCTAGTTGAAACCGGCCCTGTGCCGGTTGGGCATGTTCTTCGATGGATGTTCAACAATATTTCAGTTAGACAGGATTTGTCCATATTTATTATTGGACGACACTTACATTTGTATTAGCAAAAATGACTGAAAAGCAGCAAAAATTGTGTGTTTAAGTCACTGCAATAAGTATTTCAGGGCGATGCTGTATAGGCCTGCATTTGGGAGGAGGAATTGGAAATGTAAAACAAATGTTCCACTGTTGACTGATCGTTGCACCAGAGACAACGGCATCTGTGATATCAGGCTCACAGAGGGAGAGAGATGCTGTAGCAGACAGAGGAAGCGAGAGAATTGACAGGATACAAACACAGGTGCAAAGTGCACTAGCTCTGCATTCAGAACCACAAAACCAGAACACAACCAAAGACACATAGCAATGCAAAAACAGTACTAAATAATTTTAAAATAACTTTAACTGAATGATAATACAAATTGTATTACATAAAAAAACAAGCAAAACTTTATTTATATAGGACATTTCATTCCAGGTGGAAGCACAATGTGCTGCACAGAGCGTGAGCTACCACAGAAGTTGAAGCCACAAAAACTATGTGGATAGTGTAGCGATAAAACATTAGACATAAGTAAACACAATTAAAATAGACACATACATGACACATGAGTTAAAACCATTATGAAAGAAGGAAATAAAAGAAACAGTAGATAAAATAAAATAAGATAAAACTAAATAATTAAGACCAGCAACCGACCAGTAAACCAGACTACTGAAAGGTGCAGCTAAAAAGGAATATTTTCATGCATACGAGAGACTTCACTCATATAATAATAAAACATGTTTTGGAGCTAAAATTCCCAAGACAAACACTAAAATCAAGTCCTTTGAGGTATGATAAAAACCAGTCCAGTGCTGACCCAGATAAACCAACCCACCTCTCAAGCCTCCCCATTAAAATATCATGATCGATAGTGTCAAATACCGCACTTCAAATCCAATAATACTAAAATAGAAATTCTACCATTACTATTTATTCTTGTCATTAATAACCTTGACCAAGGCTGATTCTGTACTATGGTTGAGGCGAAAGATTGGTGGAGATCCTGTATTTTGTTGGTTGCCACGTGGTCGATTAACTCCTTCTGAACGACTTTATCAGTAATTTTGCTTAGGAACAGGAGCTTAGAGATTGGTCTGAAGTTACAAATAATAGATAATAGTCATTATTTTGTTGTGAAAGAAGGCTGCAAAATCCTCACACTTATCGGTAGAAATAAAACCACCTGGAATTGCATTTCTAGTTATTTTAAAGTTTATCTATAGTAGAAAAGATAGCCCTTGAATTGTGTGTGATATTGTTTATAATATTTTTAAAATATGCTTGCCTTGCTTTTCTAATTTCTGAGATGTAACTAATTAATAGAGTTTTGTAGATATCAAGATGCTCTAGAAGCTGGGTTTTACGCCATTTACGCTCAGCCCTTCTGCAGTCTCTTTTCTTCCTCCTTATCAATTCATCCATTAAGAGCAATATCATCTAAAACTAGTTCAGTACCTCGATTAAATGTGATTACCATGTCATCACAGGACTTTATTAGACGTTACAACATTACAGAATTTGGTAGCAAAGATATCAGATAAAGTAATGATCTGATAAAGCAACGTCAAGGGCTGACACGGAGGACAGGAAAGGACATTAACTCCTTTGGACATAATTAAGCCTAAGGTATGGCCCAGGTTATGAGTGGGTCCAGTTACATGCTGAGAGAAACCACAGGCCTCTAAAATAAGAATTTGAGAGCAAATGCAAAGATGTTGCAAAAGTTGAAAGTTGACTTTTTTTCCCTTTGTGTTTCAACTTGACTGGAAGTCAAATTGTGTAGCTAATAACTAGAAAGACACATTTTAACTGTTTGGGAAAATATTCTACATTAAAATTAAGAGGACTCGACAAGAAGACAACCTTTCAAAGTTACTTGACAAGTGCAATATTGGCGATGGCCAGGTTCACAACATGCTTCATGTGCGACCACAGCAACAACAACAACATCCTCCTATTACACAATAACATGCAAGCTCTTATACAGGCAGTTATTTGGCCAACTGACCATAATGCAACCAGTATGAAAACATAAGCATATTAACTTGTTCTTACGCCTTAACATTACACTAGCAAACATTTTTTGATCCTATAAAAGCCTGCACCGCATTTGATTGCTGTTGCCATATTTTCCTTAAATTCACAGTAATCCACACAATGTGCAGTGGTAAATGTGATGGTGTGTGTGAATGCGCTAACAAGAGGATAACAAATCGTGTGGTCGGCATCCGTTCCACACAAGTGTGGTTGAAGTGGACAGTGATCTTAAATGTTTCTCACTCTGAAAGAAGTAGGTGCCTGTGTGACTGTCCATCTTGGGAAATTCAAAGCTATGTCAAAATAGCTGAATACAATTGGACAAAACCAGACAAAGACGTGATATTACTTTGCAGCATCTATTTGGGGTCTGCAAAAAAAAAAAAGATCCTGCTCACAGTTACTATTATCAACTGGAAAAGGTTATAATCTATAATAATAAGTAATGTATGTGCATGCTTCGGTATTAAAAGCTAAAAGATGAATTTATTAGAAAGGCTTCAAATGTTTTGAGTATTTGATATGGTTGAAGTGGTTGACAGAAGAGTAGTAGTAGTAGTAGTAGCGGTAGTGCTGTACTAGTAACAGTAATTGGAGTAGTAGCAGCTGCAGAATTAATACTGTAGTAGTTGTAACCATAGTACTGGAAGTAGTAGGCATTGACTACAGGTTAAACTGTTCAAAAGCATAGCAGTGCAAAATTTAGGTGGAAGAACAAAGAATAAGAGTGTATAAGCATGAACTGTGAACCAAGCACAGTAATACAAAATTAAGTAAATAAGAGTGTATGAGTGCTTTGCTAAAGCACACTTACACCACACACACACTAACAGTTAGGCTAACCTTACTTAGCTAGCAATCATTATAGATAGCAAGTTAGGTAACGTTAATTAGGTAAAAGCTAAATTACATAGCAAAGCTTAGCTTTACTTCTAATTTAACACAACAAAAAAAAATGTCTAGTACAACACAGACAACATTTATAATCAATACTTACACTTTATTAATGTTGTAGGAGTCCAGTAAAGTTAGCTTTGAATGCCCAGTGCTGCTGGGATGTCCGTGTCCACCAAAACCGAAACTCACGCTTGCTGCCCTTAACAACATCCGGGGCACTGAGCTATCACTCAAAAACTCATTAGCCTATGGGCACGCACCCCTGAAAAAACCCACCCATGGGAGAGCTTTGTGTCAGAACTGCAAACAAAAAGTCAGGCAGCGCAAATGAGACAGCTGGCAGCGTAACCGCAAAGCCGACAGTGAAGGAAAAAACGTTTTCCAAATATCAAGGAAAGGATTTGTATGTCAGTCTTCCGTCACAGTTGGGAATGCATATGAAAGCTAAACACAGTCAATGGGATATTTATAACAAACCCATGTCTGAAACACAACACTTAACATGGCAGTTACAAATGGTGAAAATGAGAAATTCTGTTGCTTTTTGCTTTTTTGTTGATGACTCATAACAACCTTGGTCAGTGGCTTACGAGCTTGTTGAGTGTGCACATGTTGGCGAGAATTTTCCTGACTCTGAGTTCCTACAGGAAATTAGGGGATTTGCTTGTTGATCATATTGCTCACAGTGTGAATGCACATATCCTGCCACTCTTTCTACTATCTACTATCCGTACCCCTGTTTTTCCTTTCCCAACTCCTTGCCTTTATTCCCATTCCTCTCCTTCCTTTCATCTGTGTCCCTCCTTCTTCTCCTTACTCTTACCATCTCCTCTGCGGCTTTTGCCTTGTCTTGCTATCACTTAGCAATCTCCTAGGTCTTTTTAGCAGGAACATGGAGGGTGTGAAAGCACTACAGAGCAGCATTAGCTCTCTCCATCAAGGCAAAAGCAGTCACTGTGGCTGCTGACAAAGGCCAGCTGATGGGCTGGGGGAGTACATGGATCCGACTTGGCAAATAAAAGAGAAAAGGACACAGACCCACTGAACAAGCCGGGGCGAGGTGTTTTCTGCTTTTACACAGGTTCCTATCCTGGCCTTTTGTTGTTTATTTGCCATGTCTCTTTACCAGGACACTAGGACTGCAGCTATACCTGTGGAGGAAAGCCAAGCGCTTGTCTACTTGACGAGTACAGCCTATGACTACAGTTTTTTTTCTTTCCCAATTCCCAATTTTATGTGCCTGTTAAGAATGCACAAGTCAGTGATGCTCAGTAACAATTTCTGACCTATCATATAATATATAACCACATCATATCATATAATGTCACAGACTGAGGCTGTATTTCCATGGCCTTTACATTTCAATGAACACAGTTACAACGCTAAGAAAAATAACTGAACTCAGAAATTAACTACATTCATGCCAGATAGGGTGGGGTTTGAACCCAGAAACTTTAAATCAAGAGGCTGCTGTTCGAACAGCTAAGTTACATTATCTGCCAGGAAAAACTGCTTGGGAAAGCCCCCAGTTTTCTAAAGATAAGCCAATAGGATTAGTTTCTGATTGTCGGTTCCATTTTGGATCTAGTTCCCAGTTGGCAAAATACGCATATTTACTAAGCTCTGGTGCAAACAAATCTCTTATTAAAACCTTGCATCTCTCATCGCTGCATTTTATTTGCAAAGAGCATAACTTACAAAACATTCAGGTAGCAGTTTTAGTTGGCAATGACCGTCACTTTTGCCAGTTAAAAGAACAAACATCACCAGCAGTAGATTATACCAGCTGTAGCTAATTAATGTTAATTCTGAACGGCTAAAAGGAAAGTTGAATGGTTAATGTGCTCTTACTTTACAATTGAGTAGTATATAATAATAGTTAAGTTGACATTTCTTATGTTAACATTGCAATGCAACAGTTATTCTACTTTCATGGGTTAAGCATTGAAAGGTTGTATTTTATGTTTGATAGACAAAATTAAACTGTACAGTTAGAAGAGTTTGAATAGATTTGCATATGCTATATAAGCCGTGTTAGGTTATACAGGCTAGGTTTTTGAATATCCTTGGATTCTGGATTTGGATTTGATTCTCTCCCTGACGAGGGGGATGGCGAGCCAGCCATGTTGATAGAAGAAAGTATGAGAGCAGAGGCATGTCATCAGGTCAGATGCCATCCATCTGCGCCACTCTTATGTTTTGAAAATGAAGAACTGTTAGTGTAATTGTTAAAGAGATGTGTGAAATGGTGTACCATATTCTCAAGGATTTGATTCTCCATCTGAGCACGGTGCATGCCTGCAGTCACAGTGGTCCTGATATCGTTCAGTTCATGTTAACCACATAAACAACACATCAAATTAACACTTAGATTCCAAAGATTCTAACAGTATAACAAAACTCACTGAATAAACCGTCGAAGAACAACAAAAACAAACTTTCCTTTGTACATTTGCAACTACAAATTGTGTCTTACCTTTGCTGTTTTTGTAATCAAAAGTTGTGTCTGGTCGCATAAAACCACTAGTAATGGCTACTCCAATGTCTCTGGGTCATTTTGAGACGATTCCAGCCATTTTCTGTTCATTTGCATGTCATGGGGAAGGAATTGCAGTAGCCCTACGCCCCAGCCTTCCATGCGAACACACGGTCTATGTCTCCATCTAGTGGTTGAATCGTAGTATTGACACAGATTTACTCAAGCGCACTATTTTCTAGAGGTCATGACCATCCCATTGAGGGGTGAACCATCCATATCGACCAATGGGTTCCCAAGATATTGATGACAGAATCAGCTCATGTTAGCTTAGATCATTACGCACCAGAGCGCACACAACGCGTAGCGTCTTTTTTCGTGTGATCATTCGACAGCATTTTCATCGACAAAAACCATGTCAGGCTAAAGAGGAGCAAGAAAACGGTTTTATACTGTTCCAGAAATGCTGACAACGGAAAGTGGGGCTGCCAAAATTCCCATTGATTCCGAGTCAGACGATGAGGATTTGATGCGGCCTGAGCCTGATGTTGATCACGAGGGAGAGGATTACGTCCCAGATCCACCAATGGAAGAGTATGTAATCGATATATTTATATATTTGGTGTCCAACATTTAGAACAGTGGACATTTCCAGCTAGTATAAAAAAAAGTATAATAATAAATCAACAAAAGTTTATAGGCTAAATGTAGGCCATTCACAAGGCAAGTCACGGACATGCTAACATGCTATAATCATAGTTTACAATTTCTGGTCACTATTGTTACCTCTCACTATAAATCACTGTAGTCCATATGTTGTTACTTTTATCTTTTCAGTCACAATTTCAAAACTATAGGCCAGTGAATGAATACATTTGTGTTTCAATCCTGACTTTTTTCTCCTCTGTCTTGTTTCCTTAGTGAAGATGATGATGATGATGATGATACACCAGGGCCATCAACATCAGGCCATGGGTAGAGGAGAGGACTTTTTTTTTTTCAGAAACCCCACCCATGGACCTAAAATCGTGTATATAGTTGAAACATTTTGTATTATATTATTATTGTTTTTCTTATATATAAATCTGCTTTTTTTTTTCTCAAAAACCCCACCCATGGAACTAAAATCGTGTATATAGTTGAAACATTTTGTATTATTATTGTTTTTCTTATATATAAATCTGCTTTTTTTTTCTTTTCAAAAACCCCACCCATGGAACTAAAATCGTGTATATAGTTGAAACATTTTGTATTTTATTATTATTGTTTTTCTTATATATAAATATGCTCAGTTTTGAGTCAAACTTCATTGCCTTTGTATGCTTTTCTTTGAATAGGGAACATGTATAGAGGTCTGAGAGAGTCAAAGCCAAAACCAATTGTATTTGGAATGAATACCTATAGTATGTAAGTAAAATTAATGAGTTTTACAGTTTGTTACCTGAGAAAATTCAAATGGCACAGATGGTGCCCTAATGTAGCCAAATGGCCAATTTGGAGATTCCGCCTTAAACATGCCTCCACTAAAACCTCTCTAACTTTGCTCTGCTTCACTTTATTAGAATCAATCTTGGCACAGGTAATGTTCAGATATTGTACTATGGTTTGCTAGATGTTTTGGGCTGCAACTGCATAATTCCAAGGGGATATTCACTCTAAAAGTGTACAGTTTTGTTAGGCGGAAATTAAATCTTTCATTTATGCTGTGTTCCATCTCCATTTACTCAGTATCATCTATACTGATGCTTACACTTCTGCAGAAATCTCACAAGTGTTACCTTTATTATGATACCAAGATTATTCATATACACCTTGTAGTTGCAGAGATATACTCTATTCATTTTGGGCATGTCATTTTCGAGCAGGGGACTGAGCCAGAGGCCTAGGGATTATTATACACTTTACACACTTTACACTTTAAACTTAATTTATTACTTTTTTTAATTACATTTTTATTCTTATGTTGTTGTAATGTTTGAATTCTATCTTATGACGATAGGATAGGGCACAGCTCATGGAGCGATGAGGGCCAAGCGGGAGCTCCCTCCCTCCATAGTAGCCACCGAAACCTATGGAAGGAGCTGTGTCGGTTTCGAGTCGGATTTCTTCAGGTTGAGTGATAAGGTCATTGTAGAAGAAGGAAATGCCGTTCCAAGAAGACAGGAAGTGTTGCCAAAGACGCATTTCCATTTTGCATGCATCATCCAGGACAACACTATCATGGAGAGAGGGAATGGCTGCTGCTTTGTTTAGGTGGTTGGACAGGAAGGAGTTCCCTTGAAGGATTATGCGTATGGCGTAATTGAGGTGGCCAAAAAGGTCTAGCAGCTGGCATTTGATGCATCTGTCTGCAGGCTTTCTGTGGGCAAAGATGCCTGGAAAGAAATGGAGTCAAGGGTGATCCCTAACAAAAATGGAGGTGCAAGGCCCTGAGATTTTCTCTTCGGAAAAGGAGACACCAAGTTCTGAGAACATTTTTGTGAGAGTGGTAAGCATGTGGCGTGGAGGTGAGGATGGAGGAGTGATGATGCACAAATCATTGAGGGGTACGCAAGGGAGTTTCTATTTGTTAGTAAGGATTCAACATAGGGCTTCTGAAAGGGAGTCAAAAATCTTAAGACTTCTTCTGCAGCCGAAAGTGAAGTGGAACAGCAAATTAAAAGGCTCCCTTCCAGCAAACTCCGACAAAGCACCAGAAGTCTGGCTGAATGGGCAAGCCACAAGACGGATGAGGGTGATGGCACAGTCGATGGTTATGCATGGAGAAATCTGGACTAGGAATGATGCTGTGCTCAAAATGTGTGAGCCGTGAGTGGAGTATTTGACCTTATTTAGGATTCTGGTGGCCTGAGGGTAGAGGCTCTTCCTGACCATATTCCCGACCGCAGCAGGGAGAAAAGGCCGTTATCCAGGAGGTTGGGATCCTTAATCAGTCTCCTAGCCTTATTCTTGCAGTGCCTGGTGTCAATCATTTAGGAAGGGTAGAGGACCACCTATTGTACGTTCAGCCAAACAAACCACTCTTTGCAGGGCCTTGCTGTCCTGTTTTGTGCTGTTTCTGTACCAGGCAGTGATATTCCCCTAAGTGTATTCCTTTTTTCTTACTGCATGTAAAATGGCTGCCATGATGATGTAATTTTGTTTGTGTAAAGACTTAATTAATAAAAAAGTTAACACTAAAATTAAAAGATTAAGTACATTTCTGGCAGGCTTCACAATTCTTATTACATTTATAATGAAATATTCACATTTAGATAATTTACATTGCTAGTCACACATAATAAATATATATCCAGTGTTTCAGCAGGGTTGTGCAAAGTTACAGTGTAACAGTTACACATTCTGATAAACCAATTTTACTGTTTTGTACTGATAGAACTGAGTCATTTGTATCTGTAACCCATCATTTGAATAAATGTAAACTCACTTGAAAATACGCATCAACGTTCGTAAATAATGCCTCAAATTTATGACTGGCATATCATCATTTGCATGGCTTAATAACATTCACAATCCTTAAATTCATTTGTGAATTGTCAAATTAGCATTTTTAAATGGAAATGTATTTGTGAAACGTATTCATGTGGATCCTTTTGTATCATTGTGTGTCACACAAAATTCACAAATGCAACAGCTGGCAAGTTAGGTAGTAGGTTGTTTGCTGGTTAACCTGAAAATGTCTTTTTGTGAAAAGTTAGCTAAGGTTACTAGGATGTGACCACAATTCTAACTAATTTCTAATGTCTCTCCATTATCTTTGGAGATCTTTCTCATGTCACTTGATACATTTGGCAAGCTACAACCATCCAACTAGCTTAGCTAAGACCAATATTGTTTTCAGAATCATTCATTCAGAAAATGAAACCAAACTTTTGTCAGCCTTTGGAATCATGTCTTATTTCGTGGAGGAGCTTTGTGGGCTTATAGCAAGATGTGTCCTTTGAGAAGTAGCATTGCAACTAGCTACCTGATATAGATTTGGCCTAATCCTAAATTTAGCTATAGTTGTCGAGCCAAGTTACCACCTGGGGACGAGCACACCCGAGGATGCCCGAAATCTCCAGAACGGGACCACAGGAGAAACGCCTCCCTCCTCCCTTCTGGAGAGACTTCTGCCCTGGCTATCTGAAGCACCAGGTGAAACTTTACTTTTCCTGTGATATTGGGGTTGATGCTATAGATTATAGATATTTAGCATTAGATCAGGAATAGAATCTCCCTTCAATATGATCATGATAAAGAATCATAAAATATTTCACTCTGCTTCCTAATAACCTCTCAGTTGCTGAACGATGCATTAAGGTGATTTCATTGGTCAATAATAAGTTTTGTCCACTTAGTGGTTTCCTGTGTTTACACGAGTTAACATAGCTTGCCAAGATCATCATTCACTGTGTCATCCGGTATAAAATGGTCCTCTTTTCATGCATTAATTGTCTGTCGTTGTATTCATAATTTAATTCATGAATTTATTAATTGTTCATTAATAACAATTGTTGTATTGGTTGTATTTATTCATTCATTTGTATGCCTGGTAGTTATAGTTGTTAGTAGTTTAATAAACCTTTCATTTATAAAGAACTTGATTACTATGTGGTTTGTGTGTATTAAGTATTAAGGTCACTGTACACGAGTCAAGAACTCTGTAGCAACCTTTAGACTGAGACTGAATTAATTAATTGGCTATCTTTTTCCCTTTTTCAAGGGTGGTGCCCTGAGGTGAATTTAATGTTAGTTAAATTCTGTTATTTAATATAGATAGATAATTTCTTTGTTGAGTATCATATCTCTAGTTCAATTTGTATCCATTTGTATTGAGGCCCATGTATTTGGTGCTGCTTTGTGAGACTAATACCGCTACATATACTGCTTTTATGTCACATCCCTACTGAATGAGCATTGACAGCCATGTCATTTTCCTTGAATTGTGGAGCCTTGGTTAGTGTCTCCTGGCAGCAACCTAGAGACCAGAACAGATGATAAGACTTTAAGATTAGATTAAGATAAGATTAAGATTTAGATGAAGCCAGTGTAGAGATCAAAATGTTATTAAGTCTGTTACAGCAAAACACTTGTAAATGACAAAGGGTAAGGACAGGTCACACATACTGTACTCACCTTCATTAATAATGAGTGTTAATACTAATAATTGTCTCCTTTTTTAATTCAATTCAATTCAGTCCAGTTTTATTTTTTATAGCACCATATCATAACAAAGTTATCTCAGGGCACTTTTTCATATACAGCAGGTCTAGACCGTACTCTTTATATTTACAGATTGAGATCACAGGTTGCCTCCATCCGATGGTTGATGTTCAAAGGAAGCAATCTTCACCCTCCGGGGCAGAAATATAGAGTACATCATCACCTAAGGGTGGTGATTCCGGAGACATTATGGGTGAGATCTTCACCACACTTTAAGAGAACTAAGCAGATACTAGCAAATAAAACACTCCAGATGAGTTCAGATGTGAGCAGAGTTTACTGTGAATCAAACAATACAGCAAGCACGAGTTCTTCCATGGAACAACTGATCATACAGTGTACAGGTCTCGCCTTTTATACCCTTCTGTTACCCCTCCTTCTGTGTGCCTTAGAGCAGGCATCACCTTTTGACCTTGAATTGCTATCCCTTGCATTCCGGACCAGACACCATTGTTTTTCTTTTTAGCCAATTCCCCTTGCTCAGTAAATAATTGTGTCAAATGCTAGGTGATTTCCAAGTCCCAAAGGCCTGGCATCATTGGATCAATAAACAATAGTGTCTGTTCACAGCTCTTTCTGTATTTTTAAAAAACATGTTGCTCTGCCTGTTTTGTGCAGCTGCTCATACCTCTCCTGCACATTATGTTCTTTTATGTATCCAACCATGTTCACTTGCCTTCTCTGATTTGTTACATTATACTTGTTACATTTTGTTTGTGAGCATCAAGCTATGTCCTGACTTGACCTTCCCTACAGTAATACAGCTTCACTACTAGTGATTTGACTACATTTATTATTCAAAACATTAATTATTATTTCCCACACCTGATCCCAGCTGTCGAGGATCGCCAGATTGTTCAAATCTGGGATTTCTCCTTCCATCATCGGTGGGTTCTCTGGTTGTAATCCCATGCTTTCCGCTCCGCTGGATTCCAGTGGAGTTGAGCCTGTTGCTTCTCCTTCATCTGCCATATGTACCTGTGCAATGAAGTTGCCACAAGCTGGACTTTCAGCAGCCATCAGCCTTGGTGGGTCTCTAGGCGATTTTTGGCTCCTCCGTAGCTATTCAGGGATCACTTCCACCAGTTCCCCAAGCGATTCAGCATAATCCCATAAACCGGGCAGGTTAGGGACCACTCCGGCGATCTCCATCTGTACTCCTATGTCCCGATACTCAACCTCAGTTTCCTCCTGGACTCTGTCTTTACCAATGGCTGAAGTAGGCGAAATTGAGGGCGACCCGTGCTCCATCACTCAGATGGATCATAGAAACGCGCGTTCCATCAGAATACTCCCATATTTTCACATATACAGGACAGTATGTCCCCCTATCATCTGTTACAATGATGCGGGTGCTTCCTCCTTCTGGCATGGCGGAGCTCCAGATCACCATTGCATTCGCCTCCACAGCCAGGCAGTCAGAAATAGGTACTGCTGATACTGATGGGTCGGGTCCACAGCAGAGGAGACCTTGAGCCGATCCAATCTGGAAGTTCTCCAGGTAGCATGAAGTGCACCACAGGACAGGAGTCACCTCCCAAAGGTGCTCCGGGGTAACTCCATAATGGATGCAGCTGGTGCCTCCCTGCAATTTAGATTGAACACAGAGACTTCATTAATATTAATTTAAAAAAAGCTTAAAGCATAGCAAGCAGGGCCAGTTTCCCTTCTTCTGCCCTTAATTTCTTCCAGCGCATCTTTGAGCTAGAGCACTCAGTCATGGAGATCTTATTGTTGCAGGGGGTGTATGCCCTGGGCTTCTTGGGTCATCACTCCTCGGGAATAGAGCTGCATACATCATGAGCCAGATTGCAATGGTAATGGAGTGCAACTGTCACACCCCAGCCTAGACCCCATAGAGTAATGGCGCTGACCTTGGTCAGCCAACGCCTTCTTCCTCTTTCTTGCAAGATCAGTGTCATCATCACGAGATATGCCAGCAGGGCTATTACTAACACACCCTCATAAGCTACCGCTACCCATTTTAAGGGCTCGTAAAAAACTGCGGAGATGTCGAAGATCATCCAGATGATCACTACCATGGATTTAACGATGCCTTCCCGGGTGGTGTCGATAATCATCCTTCCCAGGATGTAGGCCATGAACCAAGACAGGGTCATCCACATTTTCCCCTGACGTTCTCAACTGCTGCCTTCACACATCCCAGTATCAGGGCTATGCCTCTCAAGGGTTGATTCAGGGACCAAGTCCCGGTGCAGCAGTAGAGAAACCAAATAACTTCTAGTACACAGAAGTCTAACTTGGTTAGCATGACTGCCGATTGTTGATCTCAATCACAAGGATTTTGCGGTTGGTCTGTGGTACTCACCCTATAGGCTGGTTGTCATGGGCAAACCCCATTCCCTAAAGTAAGGTACAGAGAGAAGATTTGTGGGGTAGTTACACGGTCTAAGGCAAGGGCACACATAGTCACATCAGTCCCTGACACACTGCCACCTATTGAGACAGACACACCAGATAGTGAGCCAGACACACTACGGCTAATGTCGTTTCAGGGGGAAGAGATAGAGGGAGAGCCCGCAGTCACACAGGAAGAGAGATGGGACAGGTGCAGACAGCAAGTGGAGGAATATATGTTGCAGCCAGCAGATCAGCCAGAGCAGGAACCTGAAGCTCCAGAGCTAGCTGTCAATGTTTTCCCCAGTGACCTTGCTAAGCAGCAGCGTGACGATCCCACTCTTTCGGACTGTTTCAGAGGCACAGAAAAGTTCCACTGTTAGCCTCTTGAATGAGTGCTTTTTGATTGACAATGACCTCCTATACAGACAGAGCGACTGTGGTAGGCAGCTAGTCCTCCCCAAGACATGCAGAATGGAAGTGCTGAGGGTAGGTCACACAATCCCCTGGGCAGGTCACCTAGGCTTTATGAAAACCTTTATGAGGATTTCCAAGAGGTTTTTCTGGCCAGGCATGTATAGTCAGGTGAAGGACTATTGTAAAACCTGTTTGGAATGTCAGCTCACAGCAGGCAGAGCTACGGCCCCAGTGCCCCTTATACCACTACCAGTCATCAGCACCCCCTTTGAGCGGATTGGTGTAGATATAGTTGGCCCAGTTGAGAGAAGCCAGACAGGAAATACGTTTATTCTTGTCATCTGTGATTATGCTACCAGATAGCCTGAAGCCTTCCCTTTGAGGGAAGTGACAGCCAAGCAGGTGGCAGCAGCATTGCTTAAGTTCTTCTCTCGGGTAGGAATTCCTAGGGAGGTGCTAACAGACCAGGGCCCCAACTTCATGAGTCGAATGCTAATGCAGGTCTACAAGCTCTTAGGGATTAGGAGAGTAAGAACCACCTCCTATCACCCTGACTGATGGCTTGGTTGAGCGCTTCAACCAGACTCTGAAAGCCATGCTCAAAAAGTTTGTTTCTGAGACTGGGAAGGACTGGGACAAATGGCTGCCATATCTTTTGTTTGCCTACCGTGAGGCCCCCCAGGCCTCCACAGGGTTTTCACCTTTCGAGCTGCTTTTTGCCCATCAGGTCAGAGGTCCCTTGGATGTGCTGCGTGAGACATGGGAGGAGTCTGGCAAGGCACAGGACATGAACATCATCTCCTATGTCCTGAAAACACAGCCATGGCCAGGGAAAACCTCCTCCAGTCTCAAACACAGCAGAAGAAGTGGTATGATCGGTCAGCGAGGTACAGAAGTCTTGAGCCAGGTGAGGAGGTCCTGTTGCTTTTGCCAACGTCAGAACACAAACTGTTGGCAAAGTGGCAGAGCCCCTACCAGATCAAGCAGAAGCTGGGTCCTGTAACATACCAGATCCACATGCCGGACCGGAAACAGCCATACCAGACCTTCCATATCAACATGCTCAAGAAGTAGCATCCTCGTCCCACCCCTGCACCACCAGTGGCCCATACGCTCTTTGTCAAGTCTGTGAGAGAGGAAGAGGAGTCTGCGGAGCAGTACTTGCCTGGACCGGAACCAGAGAAGCAGTTGGACCTGGACCACCTGGTGAGGAGAAGAGGATGGAGCTTCTCCAGATCTTGCCTCTCCACCTTTTCCTGGACACCCCTGGGCGCACGGAGGTTGTCCAGCACCACATCACCCTGAAGGACCCCAAGCCCCTTCGGCAGCTAGTCTACAGGGTCCCGGAGTGTCTGCTGCCGGTACTGAAAAAGGAGCTGGAGGTGATGAGGGAGATGGGGGTTATAGAACCTTCATCCAGTGAATGGAGCAGTCCAGTCATCTTAGTCCCCAAAAAGGACAGCACCTTGAGAGGTTCTGTTTGGACTTAAGGAAGGTGAATGGGGTCAGTAAACTGGACTTCTATCCAATGCCAAGAATAGATGACCTGGTGGAGAGAATTGGGGGTGCAAATTACATCAGCACCCTCGACCTGTGCAAGGGCTATTGGCAGGTTCCCCTCACCACAGAGAGCAGAGAGATCACTGCATTCAGAAGAACGGTGTACTCTGCCCACAAGTGGGGAAGATGGAAGCCATCAAGCTGGCCGAGTGGCCCACAACAAAGTCCCAGGTGAGGTCTTTTCTGGGACTGGTGGGGTGGTATGGCCGTTTCATTCAGAACTTTTCCACTCTTGCTGTCCCCCTTACCAACCTCACCAAGAAGAACCAGCCCACCAAGGTTCACTGGACAGCAGAATGTGAAGAGGCCTTCCAGAGTTTGAAGGGCTCATTATGCACTTTCACTGTCCAGGCTGATGCATCTGATGTGGGCATTGGAGCAGCTTTGCTACAGGGAGAGCCAGGTAACCTCCAGCCCATCGCATACATCAGCAGAAAGCTTCTGAAGAATGAAGTACGGTATTCAGTGGTTGAGAAGGAGTGCCTGGCCATCAAGTGGGCACTAGACTCACTGAAGTACTACCTGCTGGGGAGGAAGTTCACCCTGGAGACGGACCATCGCGCCTTGTCCTGGCTGTCAAACATGAAGGACACCAACTCCAGGATCACCAGGTGGTTCCTCGTCATGCAGCCTTTTGACTTTGTGGTCCAGTACAGGAAGGGCCAAGAGAACTGTGCCGCGGACTTCCTGTCCAGGGCTTCACAGGGGTCGCCTTTGGAAGGGGGGGGGGGATGTCATGGGCAAACCCCATTCCCTAAAGTAAGGTACAGACATCACACACATGCACAAGGTTTGCCGTGTTGGTTGGATATTGTATTTGATTAGCATATATCCGTTTGTTAATACTGACAGGTATAGACACACAGTTAATATAGTTTGCGGTAAGGAAAAAGCAAGACAGCGGTTTTGTGTTTAAAGTATTTATTCAATGTAAAATGTTTGTCACCTCTCTTCGCGGTTACACTGGTCTCTTCCTCTGCCCTAGCAGGCAACTGCCAAACCTGGCCGGAAGGGTCCATTGGGATAAATAGAGGGGTTCCCGGGGGAAGAAACCAAGTGTGAGATAGTGGCAGGGGTGTTTTTGTTTCTGTTTATGGAATAGGCTGTAGAAAGCACCCTTTTTAAAGAAACATGTTTTAAAATTACTAAACTTAAAGGTATTTTTATATAATAACACAATGAATTGGAATGTTTCTGTCCTTGTATGTGGGAATAGATAATTGAATGTCTCTTTGAGTAGGTGGAGCCCACCTGGTATATAAGGCTGGTATATAAGGCTGGAGTAGCAGGGAGGTCTGTTAACTGGATAAGCACTGAGAAGACAGATGGCAGCTCCTGCCTTGGGCCCTTTGAGCAGTTTTGTCTTGGAATATTTCTTTTGTATTTTCCTATTTTGGGGAATATTTTCTTCGTCTTGTTTTTTTTTTGTTTTATATATTTGTTTTTTTGGCCAACCACCTATTTTGAGCACTGTAAATATCTGCAAGGGACTCCACTATTGTCTAAATAAATTCACATGGACTGCTGAACGTTGCCTGTGAATCCTTTTTCATGTGCTTGGCTACTTGGCCAACTCTCACACTGGTGTTGTCTGAGTACTATTAGATGTATTATTTTCCATAGCTCAGATGATTGTCTGAATCTCCAGATGTAGTTCTTCTCCTTAAGTATTTGTTAAGCTGCTTCCATTGCTTTGTCAGGATCCCGGAACTGTAATGGCTGTGACGCTCTGGTGCTCTAGTTCTTATAGGCTGGTTTGCTCCTCCCATTTCCGGAGGAGGGGCTTTCTTCCTTCTTCTTGGGGGACCTCTTACAACATGCGTAGATGGCGGCCCCAATGCCTTCCAGCAAGGCTGATGTTACAAGTTGTATTAGCTGTGTCACATACCATACTCCATGGTCTTGGACTGATGTACGGTTCTGGTTACTCCAAACTCCGGGTCAGATATCTCAATCCTTTGAGTACACCATTGCCAAGTATTGGTACTTTACCCAGTAGTTGGATGATTTTGATAGGCAGGAAATAACCCATTCTTTTACCTCTTCTTTTTGCAGGCCCCACCAAGTAGACTCACTATCTCTTGAGTGGCCTTCTTTCCAGGCCTGCAAAATTCCCTTGACAGTTTTGTTCTTTTTCAGACCGCTGCAATCATATTCCCATGTTCCCCAGTAGCGCTGCCATGTCTGCCACAGCTCACAGCGGGGAGAGGCACCATTACTCACATAGTCAGTGCCGTTTAATGCCTCAAAGATCTTGTCAGCCACACATTCATCAATTTTCTGGAAATCCCCAGAGGGAACTTCCATAATGTCCGTAGGTTTGGGTAGTTTTTGGACATGCATTTCAGTCACGTCTGGTCCCTTAAGGCCCCAGTTGGTCCTTGGGTAGCCAGTAGAAAAGGCTCCTCTAAAATGGTTCAATGGGACTATCCATAGGGGGGGTAAGGTTTCATTAAGCCATTCTTCGTGCATGTCTGCTGGCCGGGGTGTATATATTCCCCTAATGACTTGATTAGACAACAAAATCAGTGCTCTTCATTTTAGCCTTTGCACCTGGGTTTCCCCAGACATCAAGGCTTGCGACACTGTAGTACAAGTTTGTGCCCCGGGCTCCCTCTTCCCTGGGAACCGGGGCCATCTCATGAACAGGTAAAGTGGGGTCACACAGGACCTCTTCGATCAGCCTGCTCCACGTGGTTAATTCCCAAGGTCCTTTCCAACCTTGGGCCTCTGCCCTTGCTTGATGATGTTCAGGTAGCTTCTCCATCCCTGTAGTGTCTCCAGGCCCCTCGGGGTCCCGATACACCCTGAAGGCTAGAGGAACTTGAGTGACAGCCAGTGGTGGGGTGGCAACTTCCACTTGTGCAGGGCTATAGGGCCAGTTGTTCCTGACCACTTCCCTCCAGAATGATCGTGTTGCCGGCCTGGTCTCTTGGTCACTTGTCCCTTCCAAAGCCACCTGTGCAGAGGGGTATAGTGGAGGAGCTGTAGCAAGTGCTGACCCTTCGCAGACCCATAGGTCTGGTACTGGTTGCTCCGGCAATCCATCTTCATCCTCCCTCCCTTCTACTGGTGGTGGCTCTAAGGGCAGGATTTGGTCGATACATTTTCTTACCTGCCACCCTTCAGCTCTGCCCACCTGTATTAGGTGTCCACACTTTTGAAGGAAGGAATTAGGCATGTGACAAATTGGCAAAGGACAAAAAAGCAGGAAAAGCATAGTTGCATCCTGTCTGCGGATTAATTCGGCGTGGTCCCACATACACTACGGTGTACCTGCTATCCAGATGCGACTTTTCGACTGGCATGTCTAGCGAACCAACCGATAATTACAGGTAAGCTATAATATCAGAGGGGAGATTGCGTTTCGACGCTTTTAATAACGTTAATTGTCCCACCCATGACTGTATGTATTTAACATAGAAGATCTCAGACATGAGGTACACCAAATGAAAAGAATCCTAGAGAGAAAAGTAACATCTGGCATACAGAAGCCCTCTAGCATAGTAGAACTCACTAAAATCATTGAACCTTTTAAAGAGGTATTCCATGAGCTCTTCCGATTATGCAAAATTGCCATTGCCATACCTGTGAGTACTGCTTCCTGTGAACGCAGCTTTTCCACACTCAAGCTGGTTAAGACATACCTGAGATCTACCATGGATGATGATAGACTGAGCAATCTGAGTGTTTTAAGTGTGGAGTCTAGACGAGCAAAGTCCCTGGACTTGGATGATTTTGTAAATCGCTTTGCTGCAAACCACAATAATCGCAGAATACAGCTTTTTGACAATGAATAATAAGTGACGTTTACTTTTTCAGTGCTAGCTCAAAGAGCCAGGTCAGAGGGTTTTGAAACAGACCTCAAATGTAAAAATGAGACTCTTGCACTTAATATGTCAATGGAAAAGATGTATCAATTTGAATTCTTTGAAGAGCTATTCACATTGTTGCTACATTCAGATGTTTTTGTATCTTTTTCAGTGGAAATATTCATTCTGAACCAATAATTATTGGTTTTATGTATATGTTGATGTATATGCAGTGTAATCAGACTGATTAAAAAAACTCAGTTTTTTAAATGATGTATCTGTATCTCTGTATTCCCGATGATACACTGAGAGAATGAGCTCATAGTGCTGCTGATCACCATACTCAGTACCTTAGTAGTCTGTATATTGTGCTACATTTGTATAGTGTAAGCTTCTTTCTTACTTTGCCTGCAGGAATAAGAAAAA
>VMKM01003459.1:0-36324 GCA_008360985.2 Macquaria ambigua | reverse complement strand
GAACCCGATTCTTCATTTGTTGAGCTATTGGCGTCATGCGTCACTGTGATTGGCACCACTGTTTCAGAGCTATGAGACCTGTGATGTGACTGGCTGAGAGTGTATTTATTCATAACCACGCCCTGCTGATCTGTATTCCACCTCACCCAGCCCTTTTGCACTTAGCGCTGCTGCCCCTACAAATAGCAGACACACATGGAGACGCCCACACAGTCTATGCACCCAAGCCCTACCACACTTGTCGTTTCACAATTACAATAGGGCCCTAAATGTCTAGTTCAGCTGCATCGGTTTTAATGTTTTTCTATTTGAATACTAGGAATAGTGATATTTTGCGAAATATGCTTACTCACTTTCTTGCCAAGAGTTGAGATGAAACCAGGAGGCAGTTAGCCTAGCTTAGCATAAAGACTGGAGAAAGGGGAAACAGCTAGCCTGGCTCTATGCCTGCCACACACTCTTTCGTGTGTGTGTGTGTGTGTGTGTGTGTGTGTGCGCATGTGTGTGTGAGTGAGAGACACTCACTGGGCAGCAGTGGAAGGCGCTAGCTGTGAGTCTCTAGCTTGCTCTGCCACAGTGAAGGTGTTTCATTATCATTGGTTAGCGCACACAGCAGGTGAGATGGAGATTGAGAGAGAGGCAAAAGTGAATGAGATGACAGCTAAAAAATCTTGAAGGATAAAACCAGTGTTATTTAATTTTAATCGTCTGGGCTGCCCCACCATTTCACTGCACACAGTCAGCAGAGTTGGAGATAATCAGAGATGTTTTTTCTCCATTCAGACAAAGTTAATCTTGTCCCGTATGAAAAGAAACTCCACACTGGATAAACATAAAGCCTCTTTTATCATTATGACCAATTGTTTTGAT
Source organism: Macquaria ambigua (assembly GCA_008360985.2). NCBI lineage: Eukaryota > Metazoa > Chordata > Actinopteri > Centrarchiformes > Percichthyidae > Macquaria > Macquaria ambigua. Next base: position 35,454 of record VMKM01003459.1, on the reverse strand, counting down.
ATCAGTGTATTCGTTATGTTATGTTCTGCTTACTGTCAATCACCTGAGGAAATAATCCCTCATAATTTCTTTGGATGGCCTTTGTAGGAACAATCATTAATTTTAAAATACAGTATGTTTTCCACTCTCCGGTTTGTTTAAAAAACTGTGAAAAAAGTAAATGTAAAAATATCTAAAAACACACTGTATGAGCGAAGAATGGCTCTGAGAATCTAAGCTAATCATGGGAAATACATTTAAATGACAATGGTATTCCTGTTTTAACATTCCACATTAAATATTACATCAGTATTCAAATTGCCCAAAAGTGGACTGCCTGAGGCGCTCAAACAAACCAAAAAACACAAACAATGGTTGGACTCTGGTAGCTTTTAACAAGCAGTTTTTTCTTTTCTGTATTGCAAGCCACATTTGCAAAGTATTGAAACCAACTAATGCTTTAGTGGGAAGTTGCACAGTACAAGCTGGCCAAATAAATGTCAATTAGGAAGGATCTTTTAGATTTTACATCTCAGGCAATTAGCTGATCCTGATCTTATTCAGAGAGAGAGGCACTGAGAAAGGAACTAAGATAAATAAGAGCTGATGAGAGAGGCAGAAGAGGTTTTTGCAGTAGCTCCTAATTGTTTGTGATATCGCAGCTCTGGTAAATAACTTGTATGGTTGCACTGACTGTAAGCCACTTCAGATGAGAGCTTCAGTGAAATGCCTTAAATGTTCATTTTAATGTGGGTGGGCCATAGCAAAAATAGTGAGTTACTTTTGAAATCAGTTTCTTAAGATGTAAACCTACTCTACTCCTTCATCCAAATTCTGTTGTTGTGACTATATAGTAACTTGAGGCCAACCGGTTGTACCCAGAGTTCAGCTTAAAGGCATGCGTCAACATTTTGGGAAGTAGGCTTATTTGCTTTCTTACCAAGAGTTAGATGAGAAGATCAATACCATTGTCATGTCTATGTGATAAGTATGGTCCTGGAGCAAGGAGACAATTAGCTTAGCTTAGCATGAAGACTGGAAGTAGGGGCAAACAGCTAGCCTGGCTCTCTGCAAAGCTCAAAAACACACCTACCAACACCTCTAAAGCGCATTAATTAACACGTTATATCTCCTTTGTTTAATCCAAAAACAAAGACATATAAAAATGAACATTTTTTGTTTTCAGGGAATTATGCGCTGTAACTATTTGTTGGTGTGAACAACAACCAGGGTCCCGTTGTCACGGTAAGGCAGGTAGTCAACTAGCAGAGATGCTGCACTGATGTGCGAATGGATAAAATGTTGTTTGGTCAAGAAATAGCTCCAGCTCTGTACTTAACACACAGAAATCTGACTAATAGATCTTCTCATCTATATGTCATATTCAATTGGTACTGAAAAAAAAACGGTCTCAAGAATCACTTATATTTCCTCGCTCTCTTGGACTGATGTATTTGCTGTCCTGTTTATGATATGCCTGGATTCATTCTGTTTTGCTGCATTCCTCTTTTGTGCCTTTTAGTTTCCTGTCTGTTTGATGTTTTGGACAGAATGGTTTCAGTTGTTAAGTACTTTGTAACTTTTCTTTTGAAAAGTGGTCATTTGAAATTAATCTTTACTTACTTACTGATTCCCATACCATCCCCACCCTCTGGGAAATAAATTCCATCATTACACCTGGTCATGAAATACCTTGCCGCAAGACAAACAGTGATTACCAGCCTGTCGCACTAACAGCCATCATTATGAAATGTTTTGAGAGGATTATGGTGTCCTTTCTTAAGGCAGAGGTTAAATCAGGTCTTTGATTCTCTTCACTTTGATAGACAGTAGCCATAGGCGTGGTACAGAAGTCACCATGAACAGTGTCACACTTGGGCCTGTTTATGTTTTGTTGATTTTAGCTCAGCACTGACTTCTAGGAAGCCCTGCATACTGATTCAGAAACTGAATGAGACGTATGTTACAAAACCCCCAAGGTTTTTTTCTTTTCTTTTTTTAATGTCTAATGACAATGTTTTCAAAATTCTTGCTTTCTGCAATATCTGCCCATGGCAAATACACTGTGGTTAAGGTATGGTGGAGGTTAGCCAACTAAAACACTTGGTTAAGGTTAGGGAAAGTTTGTGGTCACAGTTAATAAAAAACTTGAACGTTGAATGTGGGCTGTGACAGGACGTGAACTTGGGTCTTCTGCATGAAAATCTGATGCTTTACTCCACACTTATTCCTGCATTGGTACTGAACGTTGGCATTGGACATATATCGTGAGGTGCGGAATCGTCCAATATAAACGTAATTCCCGGGGAAATAATCTTAACTCACTTACTAGCTTGTTGGGAGCGCTCCAGTAGGTGCTCTTCAGGGTTGTGTTAGCTCCTCTGGTCTTCTTCACATTGTACACTAATGATTGTCTTCCTTGAAGCAATGTTACTGTATCACTGCCATTGTTAGCCTAATGTATAAAGCTGTACCATAGCTTACTTCTCTTGGATAAAGAGATTTATGCACTGGTGTGAGGCTAACCCTCTTGTGATAAATGTGAAGAAGATGGAGGAGATGGTTTTTGACCTGTGACAATGTGGGTGATCGTTGTTGGCAGTCATCTATACCATCCATCCACTGCACAGGTCAGACTGTCAAAGTTCTTGGGGTACATACTGATAACACTCTTAGCTGGAGGGTACATGTTAAATGTCACTGCTCCATAATACATAGACTTGAGCTCTATGGTTTCTAATTTACTATGCTGTCCAAGAAAGTGCACAATGGAATTACTGTATGGTATGGCAACTTGATGTAAAGCTAAAAGCATAGATTGCTCGCCAAACCACTGTGAAAATGATGGGTTTTAAAAAACATACATCACTTTAGCTCATACTTGAACAGTCTCTTACCAGAGAGGTCCTGAAAAGAGCGTCTGACTCAACATGTTCTTCACACAGAGTCTCAGCTTTTACCCACTGGCACAGAGTAAATTGCTATAAGTATACATTTACATGTATATTTTACTACATGTATGAGAACTTTAAATGCTATTAAGTAAAGGCATTGGTTAGGGAATCAGAATGCATAGAATGATTGTAGGGGAGGGTACTGAGATGATGGATGTGTTGCATGTTGATTAAGCTGCTTTTAGGCATTATTCTGTCAACATACACTGTTCCAAACATTGTTCCTGGAGGAAGGTTTAGTAAATAAAAAGGATTGCACGATTGCAGATTTTCAATCCTCATGAAATCACCTTCCTGTAAAATCTGTAAATCTCAAGGAGGAAGAAAAAAAGTATGTTTCCAAACAGTTTCTGAGGATGGAACAGCAGTCAAATCAAATCCAAATGTGTGCGTCCATATATTTTTATGTCTGGTGTATTTATACGTGTGTTTAAGGTTACAGACTTTGCCCTTCATACAAAAATGGCCTTGCAGCATGGCAGACAGCACAGTACATAATGACAGTAAATTGTGACAGTAAACAATACATAAGCATAAACAAAACAGCATTAATTAAAACCATAAAAGAGCAGCACATTGAATGTCCTGGACAGTGGAGAATCCGTAAATTACGGTGTGTGCGTGTGTGAGAGAGAGAGAGAGAGAGATTGTGTGTGTGTGTATATGCACCCATCTGTTGTGCAGCTACCAGTATCACACAGAGGAACCACTGTACAATGTCCTGTTGGCTGCAAACAGCTAACACCCAATCTTGTGCGTGTGTGTGTGTGTGTGTGTGTGTCTAAATCTTGGCATCCACCTGTGACTGGAAGTAAGAATGCTTTTGTGGCTTTGGGTGAGCATACTACTGTGTGTGTGTGTGTGTGTGTGTGTGCGTGCGTGTGTGTGTATACTCCATATTAGTGTATGTTTGTGCATGTACACACACCAGGCGACTTCACTGCCAAATTCATTAAATTTGCATTATTCAGCCGGATTAGAAAATGCGCCCTCCCTCCTGTGGAGAGATGAAAAGATGAGTGGAGAACCGCAAAATACCAGTGAGACAGAAAGAAATGAGGACAAAGAATGAAGAGATGGGGACAACAGTAACCTGAAGGTTAGACAAGCGGGTTTGTAACCAGAAGGCGGATGATTTGATTTCCACACATTTTCACCAACAACTCTGGAAATTGTATATTGGTGAAGTCTACGAGTATTGTCACTTTACTTTATATTATGCTTTGTGTCAGTCACAGCCATGGGAAGAAGTGAAATCTTCTCTGGGAAATATACGTTTGTTGCTTCACAAACTTCATTCATTTCATTCATTCATTCGTTCATTTTAAGCTAGGCAACACTCGTTGGCATTTTAGATGACCAATAACTATCGTCATCAACTATGATTACTTACTGCAGTAGCAATAAATTAACATAATATGTAAAAGGCAGGATTGTGCAGTATCCCTACAAATTACCTCCATTTTGGACATTTCTGCACTTCAAGATGTTATGGCCAGTGCCAACGTATAATGACAATGCAGGAAGTAATGTGCCCTTTATGTATTGAGACAGACAGTATAGGCCAAAATACACTGCTGCCAAATGGTGCGCGTCAAAACAGTCGTCCCTATTATTTTCCATATACAACCCCTAACTGGTGGTGGCTAGGCACACCAGCGTGAAGTGTCGACGAGCACGGTCCAAAACATGCAACAGTATGGTCCTTTAGGTCCAGCAACATTTTGTGTGCAACTCTCACTTCCTGTAACTACTCCTGTAATTACTTAGTGTATCTGTGTGTGCATATTTGTTGGAAAAGCAGTGTTTTCTTAGTAGCCATGTTAATTAAGATTTTGTTCAGAGTCGTTTTGTCTGGTCAAACAAATAAGATTGTGTTCATAGTCAAATAGCCTGCTTTTTTTCTAAAACAACAGTAAGCGGTAAGCAATGAAAAGAAGCAAAATAAAGGGACACTGCTGTTCTACACCCACCATCTTGGATCAACTTTTTCATTTAATTGTTTTATGAGAAATGTGCTTGTCGTGATTAAAAACATAAAATACAAATTGATTTTTTTGTCAAAAAGTTTGTCAAATAGAGATTGGGTGCTTATCCAGGTCATTTGGTGGAAGAAGTAAAGGAGGCGCGAAAAAAGACCCAACAAAACAATCAAGGCAAGGGAAAAAAGTACAGCGAACACGGAAGGGAGTACAGGAAAATAGAGTTAGAGAATTTAAACAAGAAAACATGTGACAGTAGAGATGAAAAGAGAAAGAAAAGCAAGCAAATCAAAGAAGAATACACAGGAAAAATGACAGAAAATCAAAGTGAGGAATATGGAGAAGATGGGTGGGGAGAAAAGGGAGAAGAGGAGAAGGAGGAGGAGGAGGGGAGAGAGGGTAACAGGAGGCTCCAGATGGAAGGTTTGCGTTGCCGGGGCGGGTTGCCGAGGAAGTCATTAAGCAGCCATTTCATCTGCGTCTGCTTGGCTAGCGAGGAATCTAATTGCATCTGAGGAGAGGAGAGGAGAAATGCCAAAGTACATTTAGATCAAAGATAGAAGACACCAGAGAGCCTGTAGTCACCAACCCTCCCCATCTCATCTTCTCACACTTTGGCCCGCTTTCTTGCTTTCCTCCCTCCTATCCCTCTCTTTTTCTCCCCCCTTTTTCCTCCCACTCTCTCCCCAATCTTTCTTACTTTTCACCTCATTTTCTAATTTTCCTTCACATTCTTCATACTTTCACTTCTCCACTTTATTTTCGCTACTTCTCTGATTCCCTCTCCCACCCTCATCTCTCTCTCCTCCCCTCTCGATTCCTTCGCCCTAGTGGAGAGTGTGTGGGTGGTGCACTGTGGGATCTTTTTTTTTTTTGGCTCATATTCCCCCTAATGGCTCTAAAAACTGTCACACATCACAGTCATTAGGAATACAAGTGATTCTTTATTTTACACACTCCAAAGAGCTAAGAAGCCGTAACACTCCCTCTAACCCTTCCTCTCCTCTCCTCTCCTCTCCTCTCATCCATCTCTTTTTTTTCCCACTTTCTCTTTTCCTCTCACATCCCTTCATTTCTGTTTCTCCCAGCCTTTCAGTTGCCAGTGTTAGCTGTCTTTATTTGGGTGCTGCTGATTATGTGCCACGGGAGAAAAAAGGCTCTGACTGTATTTTGTGCTTGTGTGGTTGTTTGCTGGCAAGGTTTGTTGTTTCGATTATGTGTGTGTGGGTTGATGTGGGATATGGTGTGTTGTTAGGGTTTCTCTACCAATTTTTTCCTCTTTGTTACAAGGTGTCTCTCTCAGAATGTTGATTAGTTGACAAGTTTCTGAGCAGGAAAGGCAATTAGAGGCAGCTTGTTGTTAATTTAAGAAGGCTTGAATGCAGTGAGTGTGTGTTACTCTGTGCGCACTTTTTGCCTTGCTTGTATGTGTGCGTGTGTGTGTGTGTGTGAACGAGAACTTGCAGTAATTGCTTTGTGCGGGATTGGCCTTCCACTTTCACCCTAAAAAGAGAAATTGCTTCTTGCTTTTAACCACTAGAGAGGGGAGGTGGTGGATGGGGATGTTAGAAGGCTGGGGGAAGGGAGGGGGGTTATAGTGTCCAAAATGATTTCAGCCTCTCCTTAGGAACCATTAGAACCATTTATTCATTGGGTGCAACAGTATTTTAGCAAAAATGCAACAAGTGGAACTTCTGCAGTGGCATCCAGCTCAGCACAAACAGAGCTGCGTAGAGTTTAGAGTTTAGATCTAAACACAATTACAACTTTGCAGTGCTAAACTACGGCTGCAACTACAGTACAGCTACACTGAAAGCAACCCGACCGAGCTAAATGATACGGGAAACACAGCCAATCTATCGTCAGGGCTCGTCAGCTGAGAAAAATTGGTCACAGCTGCACTTTTCATGGTTATTATCCCAAAAACAGCTTGATTTCACATCAGATTTTATCTGCTTCCTTATTTATCTACCAGTGTCTGAATGTTTCATGAACAACGCTCTCACCTGACAAAGACCAAAAACAAATGAGAAAAATTGTTCAAAAAAGTATTTAAACTCTAGAGATAATACAAAAGTAGGGGATAAAACTCACCAGGAAAGTGCAACTAATTCTGCTTAAGCTACTTACTCAAAGATCACAAATGCAGTCAGAGCCAATGGTCATTCAAATAGAATGACCCTTCAATCACTGCTCATTTAGTGAACAAACATAAGAGGATTTCTGGGAGAAACGAAATCAGGATTTACTCTATAACTCGAAAAAGTTACAAAGAATGATTTAAAGAAAGCAGGTTGAGAAACTGTTTTGTATTTCAACATTCTACTTAGATTCTCCAAACTATATTCATATTAAACTCTAAATGCCAGACAGGAACGTCAATGTTGGACAATTCTGCAAAACCCATTCACACTCATTCACCACAACTTTTATACTTTGCTAGATAAAGGTCACACTATTCTCATATTGGCACTGAATTTTGGCATTGGACGTAAATTAGATTGTGGAATCATCCAATTTGAAAGACATTTTTTGGATACTGGGCTGTCATAACCCAACTGTGAGTTTCAAAACATTAGCAATGAGCTGGAGTTTTAGGGATTCTATTGGGCGCAACAACAATATATATATATATATATATATATATATATATATATATGTGTGTGTATGTATATATATAATAAAAGTATGAGAATGAATCATGACAACAGTAAAACCTCAGAGCTTCCTGTAGCACTGTGCCTTGTAGTGGATTAACATTTCATGGCACCTGGAAGCCTAAATATTAGCTGTGAGTACAACTTCCTAAAATCAATATGTCAAAGGAAGATTTCTCAGCAGCTATGCTGCTGACATTGACTGTTTAGAATGTCTCCATTAATTTTTTCATCGACCTATATGGAAAACAATCATGAAATATTAATCAGAGTCTGAATCAGTGCACCACTTCACCAAGAGGAATTTGTTTTTAAAGACATGCAATAACATGCTGACAGCGAACAAAGACATGTGGCACAAGGACATACAAACTTAATATTAATTCAAAAAAGGGCAATTTCTTTGCTGATAATACACACATATTCGCATATAAAACCTGCAGTAATCACTGGAATGGAGCCATGCTCGTTAATGTTATTACTCCCACCTGAGTTTTCAGTCACAATGCTGTGAAAAGGGTTTATGTGTCTGATTAATTTGGGAAAGATAATGAAACAAAAGGACTCTGATGCTAGCACTGTATCAAGATTCAGGTGAGTATGTGAAGAATAAGGTAAACAGATTTTTGACAAAAAAGAAAAGTCAAATTGTTGATGCTCATTAAGCAAACACAATCATTCTTTAGGCTTCCACAGCTACTTATTCATATTTTGTATGAGTATATTTTGCGCTACATTAATTTAGCATGTTTTCCATTAGATTTGCATCATTAGTTTAATTTGTGTTTCAGAATCCAGCTATATTAATCCCACCTGTAGCGTTTTAATATTAAAGCAATTTAAAAAACTATACATTTTTCAAAAAAGGTGTTTAATTGAAAATTTATTTTTTTTACTTGAGAACTTCACTGCACTCATGACAGAAAGCAAGAAGGCCAACAGTATGAAATGTAAGAATAGAAGGCTCCTCACACTTGCGTCCACTGCAAGTATTTAATAATAAAGCCAGGATTTCGATCACGAGACAATCCTCAGGGCAGATATTTGACAAATGAGAATCTCAGAACTTATATTGACATCACATGGAGCCTATCTATGCTTTGTTATGCAAGCAAATAAAAACAACTTCTGAAATAAACTGGATTAAACTCATTCTAAATATAAAATTGTCCATACGATTGTTTTTTACAATATCAAGACAGAGAACAGAGGTGATGCTAAAGTCTCTTTGTCTTAGTTCCTGCTGACTGTGACTGAACTGAAGTGGATAATCAGGAACTAATGTGTCAGAGGAAAGAACAAAGAAGCGAGTGTGTGACTGCGTGGAAATCAGACAGAAAAAAAAACAGTTGTGAAATGTGCGCGTGCACATGTGTGTGCCACTGTGCAAGTGAGAAAGTCTGAAAATGGCTAACAAACCCGAGAGAGGTGTTATCTTCCTCTGTAAAATCAGGTTAACACATTATGCTGCGGGGAGGCAGAGATCAACCTCCCAGCGTTGCGGAATTCAAACAGCTACTCGTTAACAAACTCAACACGTTGTTCACTGTGATTACAGGCACGATGCAGGTGGAGGGTAGCATCACTATCACTGGAGGGAGGGGTGGCTGAAATGAAGCAGAGAAGGAGAATGCAAAATGGGTACGAAAGTGTGCAGGTGTGGATAAGAGAGAGAGATGACTGGAGAGGGAAAATGGGGTGGGTGAAAACCAGAAAGCGTGTACAAGTGTATATACGAGACAATAAATGACAGAAGAGGAGGAGGGAGAGGAGGCGAACACATGTGATAACCAAACTCTTCCACCTGTGAAATAATAAAAGATATGCTGGCTTATCATTTTCCCTCTCCTTTTTCCCTCCTCTTCGTCTCTTTTGTTCCATTCTTCCTACGGAGTGTTGCCGGGAGGCAGAGGAGCGGTGCTTTAATGTGGCTCCTATCAGTTAGTGCTATGATGTCTTTGTCCTTTTTACCTTCTATTCTATCTCCCTGTCCCACTTTGTCACAACGAATATTAACTTTTGAAAAAAGTTCATCCAACTTATTGAGAAAGTTAAGGGGAAAACCAAGGACTAGAACTGAAATCTAGTATGAAAAAGTATATTTTGCAGGTAGTTCTTCAGATAGAAAAGATGTTTTTAATCCTGAAAAAACTAGTGGTTAATGTCGGTGTTGTGGAGGAACAATTTGCAGGGGTATAAAACATTTAGTGGCTTCTATACTGTGACTATAAAAAGTTTTATTTTTGGTTCAAAATCCCTGGATTCAATGTATAAAATATTGTATCCAAAAAGTACATTTCCATCCACCTGTTTTCATGCCAATTTTCAATTTGTCGCAATATCACAAAAAAGTTTTTACCCTTGGCTGAGGTGGCAAAGTTGGTTTTCTGCACTCAGTTTACTGCTAACCAAGCTAGCTTTTATAATAGCTGTCTGAGGCTAATGTGTTGCTAATGCAACATTCTAAGTAACTGTATATTTACTGTTGGGCTAACTTGTATATTTTACTCTTTTAACTTTTACTCTTGTGGAAAAAGTTGAAATAAAAAAAAAATTGTGCATAATTACAAGATTCATTACTGCCTCGTACTTCCTATGGGGAAATTGATCTTTCACCAGTGATACTTTTTTTTTCTTGGCATGAGGACACTGTACTCTAATTTGGCAGCTTGTCTATACTTTTGTAGATCCAGTTTCCTTGTTACTGTACTAATTTATTTTTACAGTACATTACCTTCTGGCCTCATTTTTTTTCCAGATTTGTAAGCACTATCCTTTTCACAATTACTTCCAGTGAAAACTCTAAAGGCATGTCTTCAACATTTATTGGAAGAGTGTTTAGCTCACTGCATAGCTGTGCACCTGCACACATAGTGAGGGCAGGAGATTCCTTGCAATTAGTTAGACAGTTAGTCTACTTGAAGTTGTTACAAGTAACATTAATGTTTTGCCATATGCCAGTCCGAGCTAAATATCTTCTCAGCACCACAGTATGTAGTTTCATGCATATTTAAATTGTCCCATAATCCAAACATATGTGTGAGACTCCATGACTGTTGCAGTTTCAGTCTTAGGCTTCATGTTGTTCTCGCTTCTCTCAGCCAGGAAGTGCTGAAAGCAAAAATATAATAAAATATCATCAAGTGTCACCAAAGTGAGATATTCAGCAAGACTGAAATGGTTGCTAACTACAGCCATACGACTGCCATGGAAAATAGCTGCCATGGAACATGGCAAGGACTAAATACCATCTGTTAACAAAACTGTCCTGGAGAACAAAACGACCAAGAGAATTACATTGACGTTTATCTTGGAAATATTATTTGCTCTCTCCACAATTAATGCACAGAAACCAGCTCACTGTCTTCTCCACATAGATCCCTGGTTCTTCATAGGATTTTTGTATAAATGTAACATTGTTTCATTGTATTTAATCTAATTTATTTATTTATTATCTGACCTTATATATTGCATGACCTTTTTAAAATCGTACATACTTTTTATAACACATTTTATGTATGCCGTCTATAAATGCTCCTGTAGAGATCATTTGTTTCCATATGCTCAGGAGAGACCGGCTTTACTTGTGCTCCATTCTCAAGATTATTAGTAAAATGCAAGTTATCTTCTCTTCTCAGCCTTTGAAAGATCCGAGGAATAGCTTGGAAACAAGCCGAGTCAGAATTTTAAACTAATTTCCACTTTGTAATATTTCAGAAAGAAAATCATTGTACCTGCAGTACAAGACACAGGGTATATGCTGGATTAATCCATAGTGTACCACTGTGTTAAACCTTTTTTAGGAAATTGGTAGTATATGGCTGTATGACCAAAGCACTACTCGCTGGTGTTACATTTCTTTTAATACATATACAACCTTTTCTTTTAGAGTGTACAACTTCCTCGGTGTAGAAGTTCTTTTTCTCCCCTCTCTTGACAGCACTTCTGTGACACACACTGTATATTTTAATACTAATCCCCGCACACCATCAAAGAGAGAAGGAGGTGTGATTGTTACAGTAATCCCCCGGGATCCTTAATGGGTGAAAGTGAATGAGAGCGGAGGATTAGGGGGCTGTGACGGCCAATATATTCCATAATTAGCCAGTTAACAGCCTCAGCGATGGCAGGATTACCCGGGTCTTAGCTGAAAACTTGACAGAGGCTACACATGACTGACAGATTGCACAGTGCTGGTGGAGAGGGAGCCGGCAGAATGCAAGGGGGGGAAAGAAAAAAAAGAACTGGAGAGAAAGAGAAAGGCAATGGAGTGAGAAATTGGAGAAAGAATAAACGTTTTTCTATAGTTAAACTTGTCATTTAACTGGGACGTTTGAGATTTCAGCAACTTAGTTGATGCGACAGAGTGAGAGGCTCAACAGGCTTTTAATTTACAAATTTAAAAAAAATCAAATCAAATCATTCTTTCTGTTCTGGTATTGTCTGCTTTGATATTATGCAATTTGAACCACTAAACATTGCAAAAAAATTACTTTTAAGCATAGCATCAGCCCCTGTGATGGATGGAACTGTTTGTGATTTGGGTTTGGGGAGGTCTGAAGTGCTGCAATGAGACATGTAGTGCTTTTAATGACACAATGAAAAACATGCAAACTGGACTGGGGTGTTTCTGGGTAAAACACCCAAGACTTCCACCCAGGAAAAATGACAGTCATTTGTTCAAATACCTAAAATGACTGACATCTGACAAGAACCTCTAGTGGTGGTGTGAATTGTGACTTGTCTGTCAGGAAGCAAAGTAGTGTGTAATGTGTCATACCACTACACTGAGCCGCAAAACCTCTTATGCCAAGATCAGATTACACAATATCAGCCCGGCAATGGCCCCACGCAGCAGACATGGGGCGTCAGGAACGAAAATAAGTGTTGTGCGAGAAAATTGCTCCTTTTATCCCTTGTAGTGTTTCATAATGGAAAACAACTGACGCAGCATCAGGGACACATCAACATCCTAATGAAAAGGACTACCCTGTACTCTGAAGAGAGAGAAGCAAAAGAGGAATGATGTTTTATTTCATTTTAGTTAAGATATAACCATTTGACTCACGTTCAGGTCAGGAGTAGTTTACAAAAATGAATCACACATGTGGGGGCAATGTCAGCCTTTGCACACACACTGTGTGAATGCTGCCCACCCACATGATCACCCTCTTTTTACTAACTGGAAAGGACAATAGAGCCCACCTACACCGCAGAGTGACAATGAATGGTTCCAGGTTCACTTTCACTCATAAAACCAACATTACATATGTAAAAACAATATTCATTGTTGGTGGAACAGTGAATGTATGTCACAGGTTGTGAAAGACGACAAGCTATGATTGGTCAACGTGTAGTCTGCCATGTCTCTCAGTCAAGTCATGGCAAGACTTTATGAGTCTATGATGACCTTTAATCGAACACATTGACCATATCGAAAGACAACAGTATCGTGTAGCCTGGTCCCAACATTAGTGGTGAGGTTGGGGTGAATGGATGGATTAACAAAGCATGCGACTTTAGCCCTATTCGCATGGGACTAGTATTACCTGGGGACCTCTAGTAATTTGTAATAACTGAGGAGGTCGTCTGTGATCTTAATCCCATGCGAATTTGCCATGTAATTTGTAAAGTAACCATATTTTGCCAAACACAGAGGTCCTGTGAGAATATTTGTCCTGTGAGAATCTGCATCACGTTGATTTGAAAGGTTTTTTGGTTTCTTCACGCCTTTTTTCTGCCTTTTTCCAGGACAAGAATTATGGAGGCTGCGTTGGCAATTATAAATCAAAGTTTGGACAGCATCTGAAGTCCTACAGACGGGCACTGGAGCAAGAGGTCTTTCCCCAAACGGTGTGGTTGTGCACCATTTGATCAAATTGCTTTCGGTAACGTGGTTCACCCCACACAGCAATTAGTGTCTCTTCACGCCTACAATGCCTGTTTTTCTTCTTAGCAGCTCTTGTCGCTCAGGAAGCGGATTTTACGCAGAGCCTTGACATCATATCTGGGGGATAATGTCAGTAAATTCAAGTAAAATACAAACTGCAAACAGGGCTTTAGACACTGAAGACCGCTGTTCACATCCAGTCATCCAGTCATCATTGGTCTCTTTTAACCTTGACCTCTCCTTAATCAAGTAACTTTTTTTCCCCCAAACCTCGATCTTGCATTAGATTGTGCATTAGACTGCACAGGTGTACCTAATAAAGTGGTCATTGAGTGTATGTAGGTCTTTTTCAGAATTTACAATCAGTACAAGTTAACACACCACACTCTCTGTTCATAAACCCTCAGTTTGATGGGACTGATGTTTGTTTGAGTAGCGTACATATTTTACAGGGGAACATATTGTCACAGCAGCACTGTTGGCTTAGCTTCACTTAACCGTCCTGCTGTTTACAGGCATGCCAATTCATACTTCAGACAAAAACATGGCGATAGAAAAAAAAAACAGGTGATCTTTCATCATATATACAGAACAATCAGCTTTTGAGTTTATTCACAAGCAAAAAAAAAAACTTGTTTAACTTTTGTGGAAAACTTGTTTTTCTCTTAGCTGTTATCAAAGCTGACAAACAAATATAGATAATGTGTATTTTGAGGAAAAAACAACACTATTGTTCTGTCTTTTAGCAGATTTATGCTTTTGTTTTTCTTGAGATGATTCATAAAGACATCTGTTTAAAGTAAAGTAAGTTCCAGTTCTTAAATTTATCAACTGTGAATACAAATCCTTAAAGCTGGGGTAGGCAAAATCTGTGCAACCTAGGCAAAACCTTCCGCCTCTCTCTGCTGCCTCTATCACTCCGCTAAGCCCCTCCCACCAAACCCACAACTTCGACAGGCGGCAGAAGGAGCTGGTTCCCCTGCGAAACCGTATCCCTTGTAGGGCTCACTCTCCACGGCGTGAGCCTCACTGAGACCGCGGTCCCTCCCGTCGCGACTTGTTTTGTCAAAGACGCCCCTCTAGCGCTTCGTGGCCGCAGAGCAGAGCACCCCAGGCTTCAGAGGCAGCTGCAACGCCGTCCAGCAGCGGGATGAGAGGCTAGTACACCACACACATGCCACTGTCCCCCATCAAAAGTTATTCCCCACTGTTTGTCATCATGCCTCTTTGCCACTCGTCGTTACGAGCGCCATGGCATCGAACATAATGAGCCTGAAGTTCCATGTGGAGCCGGGACATGTTGTTTTGTACTATACACCGCTGTAGGTTTCAGTTAGTTTCAGGATTTTCGGCAGGATTTTCCGCCATTCAGGCTTTCGCCGTCTGAAGGGACGTGCACGCACATCTGCTCTTGTAGCTTAGCCAATACGAACGCACCGTCTCTCCGAAATAACCTGTGATCGGCTAAAGTCTACCGTCACAGGCTAGATTTTCTGAAGCCTGAAAACAGAGCCAATGGGGGGGCTGAAGTAGAGGTCTGCTCTCAGACCACTTGAATTACAATATGCTGCAGGTTAATATGGCATTTTTGTCCAATGACGCCAAAAGAAAACTGCCTACCCAACCTTTAATGCCATGTGATTTTTCTTAAAATGTATGTAAATAATAACACTGTTTCAATCGGCTTCTATCCTGCAGCATTTGGAAAATATATTGTTTACAGTATATAATACAGTACATCTGGTCCAAAGAGATGTTGACCCTCAACTGCACAATGCCTCTGCAGTTACCACCAAGAATTCTGCTGCTGTATGGTAACCTTGAACATGGCATTTAAACTGCTGTTAGTCGTGGCCATTTATGTCCATTCATCACACATAGTCAGTGGCACTTAATGTGTCACTTCTTTCTTGGAAGTTTGTGCTAAGAACCGAACTGGTATATTGTACAGTGACACTTGCATAACTATGCACACAAGGTTTGTTTGTATAACATCTGAGAGAACATGATTTACAATAATACAATATATCATATGTGCAGACAAGACAAACCTTATGGGGTCTTTCAAAACATCTCAGAAAAAAGAAAAAAATCAAGATCTCAAAAACTAAGATACATTTGTAGGAGAAAATATACAATAAATGAGTCAATACCAAGTTAAGGAAGGAGTATGATTACTCTATAATTGATTTAGTTTGGAAACTTTCCCAACCCTGTCGGCACTCATTATGATTAAGGAAGATATGACAAAATTAAACGACATAATTTGGCATATTTTCCGGGGAGCCTCTGGAGGAGGGCTTGACCTCCGTTTGAGAGCTAGTACTGTGCCATCGCCAGCACCTGCTGTTTTCTAATCAGCGCTCCTCCAAAGAGTGTTCCCTTGAACAGGTCCTTATCCTCTGTGGGCCAATTAGAAGTCTCCCCTGTCTGTTGTTTCCTGGTTCCTCTAAAGTTCTGACCAATGACAGATGGCCAAACATAGAAACAACAGCAGACAACAAGAGTACATTGGATGAAAAACAACATGGGCATGCAATGATTTACAGGAGGCAAGTGGATTAAAATGTAGAAGAAGAAAAAGAAAGAAAACCTAAAACAATCTCAACAATCATCACTAGGGGTCAACTAGGAAAAAGAAGGTTTTGAAACAAACACTGAGAGATAGAAAGTAATTAAAAGGAAAGAGAGAGACCACAAATTACCTTGTTATATTACTATAAAATACGCCTCAGAATTATCTTTATGTGTCACGCCGAATAGCGTCATGTTTCTGTGATGTGACACATGCTGTCTGTGTGATTAAGACACATTTGAACAGTGTTTTTCATGTTTGGGTTAAGCTATAATCATTATATATCAGAAACTGACAGCTCAAAAGCAAAACATAAATCCTGCAAGAAGAACTATCTTCTGTTCAAAAAAACATCTTTGACTCCAAAAAGTCCAATTTTCAGAAGCAAAAACAAAACAGTGGGATGTTGTTTCAAAATTCTACAATGCTGTTTGAATGAATCGCACAATCACAGACCCAAAATCATATAATACAATCATAGAAAAACCAAAAAAAATGTTAAAATTAGAGTAACAAGACATACCTCCAAAACCTCACCATCTGTCTTATTTCCCCTCATGAGCGGTTTCAGATACAGGAGGTCTGAATTGTAGGGACTCTTTTCAGGTCTTGCCCGTGCTCATTTTTATCCTGTCTCCCAGAAGGGTGAGGTCATGTTTAGGTTATCGCTTCTTTGCTTAATGATCTTTATTAAAAAAATGAAATACAATTTTAAAAAACAAAACTGTTTGATCCAAGCAGGAAGGAAGGATTCATTTAAAAAAAATAAACTTTTCCAGCTAATTACTTCTATTGAGCCAAAAACAGAGAAGGGATTATTTCCAATTAGCCCCACTGAGGCAGGCAGTATCAATCGAGTACAGATAGTATCTCAGAGGTATTTGAAGGGATATCATATTCCATGTTTGACCCAGATAAACTGCAGGACATAAAAATGCAATCTATAATGTTTCATTTTTCTACTCCTGGATCTGGTTTCATTTGTGTGTGTCTGCCTGGATGACTGACTGCCCCTTGAGCAAAGACTTATAGACCAGAAAAAAGTATAAACACTAGTTCAAAAAGCTCAATTTCAACAAGCCACAAATTTAAAATGTCACTTACACATTAACTTGCATAATGAGTACTTGCACTTTTGATACTTTAAGTACATTGTGCTGGTACTATGTGTGTGTGTAGAACGTTTACCTTTAATGGAGTATTTTTAGATTGTTTAATTGGTACTTTTTCTGGACTATGACGGTTCTTCTGGTAGGTGTAGGTGGGGCTCTTTTCTTTGTCTTTTCGCTTGTTCTGGCTTTTGCTAATCCCTGAGTTCTTCTTCTACATATACCTCAAAAGCACAAACGTATCACATCCTTTCTGTCAGATGATTTTTCCCAGGAAAGGCCCACCAAAGATTTATTTTTATTTATTTTTGTATTGGTTTTTCTACTGATAAACATACAAAAACTCATACATAACACATTACCCATTTAACACATTTAAGTAAATAAATAAAATAAAATAAAATAAAAGTACATCAAGGAAGGACTAAATGCAGCAAACTCAAATAATACAAATTTAGATACTCAATTACACTGTACCCACCTAAGATTTCAATAGAAAGCACAAGAGCTTTCATGTAACTGAGTATCATATTGTGTTTTAAAAGAGAGTTGCAACCTGGACATTTGTTCAAATGAAAATATCACAGATTGCTTCTTTAATATTTACTCTACTGTTTAGTCTCAGTGTGTCTTCTCTGCTCCAGAGGTGAGGTTGTATCGTGTTTCTGACTCTTCAAACAGAAGCTACCGCTGTGCCTTAGAGGAGCTGCAATCATGTAATCTGTTGCTTGACAAATATTTCAGTTGAGTGTGTTCCACTCTCAGCCAGGTGTGCTGCCGCCTCTTTCTCTCTGTATGCAACAGAGGGAGTGCTCTCCAGAAGTCACCTTGGCTAAGAGCAGAAACCAGATGAGCAGAATTGAGATGGAGAGAGGAAGAAAGAGAGAGAGGTGGGAGATAGATAAAAAGGAGGTGGGAGGCAAGAGAAGGACATCACAGAAAGATTAAAGTACAAAAAGTGTTGGGAGAAATTAAGAGGCAGATGAACGAGATAGGAAAGATGCTGCAAAGAAACGTTCAGATGGGAAAAGCATTGAGAGGGAAAGAGAAATAATTTATGAGTGAGAGACAAACAGCAGAACAAGGGGGCAAAAGGACAGAAAGGGCAAGATGAGTACGAGTAATTTGCAGCTAAGATCGATGTCACTCATGACAACACTGTCATGTCACACACACACACCATGTTAAACAGAGCTGACTGACACAAAGAGAGACAGAGGGAAGAAGAAAAAAGCCAGAGAAAGATGATACTAATCGGGGATGTCAAGATACGCATTTCTGTCACGCAAGAATTAGGAAAGAAATGGAGCAAACAGCCCTTTGTTTACCAAATGAATAGTTATGGTCACTTTCCTCTTAATACATATAATGATCAATGATTCAAAGACAAAGATTCATGACGAAACACATAAAAATCTAAGAAAATTAACACCTATCTTCCCCAAGAATGCAATTTACCTAAAATGAAACAGTAGTAAAACAGTAACTCATCTTTTTGCCTTTATAAAACCACAAACACAGACACTTTTTATGAAATACAATAGAGCTCAACGTTCAGTGTGCAGTGTAATTCATACTCTCTTTGGGGAAAGAGAGAAGACAGTACAAGGACGGGAAATGAAAGAAATATGGAAAGAGGGGATGCAAACAAAATTACACTTCAAAGTAAACATCTTTTCAGCATGTAAAGTGATTTTCATTGGTTTTGAAATAGTGTGTTTTGTGCAGCAATTGAAGCTGAGCTCGGAAAATGGTGGAAACAAGGAATGAGGGAGTGGAAAGTGAAAAGAAAAGGGATCAGTCATTTCCTGTACAACTGAGTGACCCCGGATGCTCAACAAGGTGAGGCTCTCGAGGGCCACGAGAAAGGCTGGTGTAGCAGAGCTAGCACTACCAAGGTAATCTGCTCGCATTGTTTACTGCCCCCTGACCATTATGTGCGGGAGACACATTAAAAGAAGAAGAGGCCGAGATTTTCCCACTTTCCTTCCTAGGGTCAAGCTCCAAAAACGCCGGGTCTCACATTTCCAATAACGCAACGCAATAGCATCTTTTGTTAGACTTCCCCTGTCTGGTAAACACCCATGTCTTTCAAACTCCACACCTCCAGTTTGTAAGGCACACTTTCTGTTGTGAGAGTGTGTTGCCCCCAAGCCCAAGCTGAAATAACCCAGATGACATCACTATGATAAGTGTAAAATTGGTGCTCCTTTAAATGTGGTTCGAACTAGATGTTATCCTTCCATGCATATCCATAAAGGGAAAACTAAGTAACAAAGAGGAAAAAAAGATTTGAAAGTGTGAAAGCGTTAGGTTTATTAACAAACTTTCATGTCTTTTCCCTTTTCTGTAAAGAGCTGCATCATTTTTTAAATTAATTTGTTTTTATTTATTAAAAGAACAGTTGTGTTATGCGCTTCTTAACTGATTTCTTACAAGTAAATAAGCTGGCAATGCTACAGAAGAGTAGCATTCTGCTGTCTCCATCTGTCATGTGAACATCATGTTGCATGTAGCGTGTCCCCTGAGAGGCCCCCTGCTCAACAAGCCTCTTGGCAGCAATAAGTTGGCCATAAATAAGCTGAAGGAGCTTGTGCTTGTCCAGGGGAAGCTCCCATGGTGAAAAAAAAAAAGTGGCCGCCAATGTCAAGCGTAATCAGAGAAAACTAATAGCAACTAGTAATGGATCACATGGAGAATGTGTCCAAAAGTGGGAGACATGGAGAAAAATGCAACGCAGCCTCTCAAACTGGCCAAAGTTGGACAGAGCAGAGCAACCTATCACCCACTTTACTCAAGTGTGTGCACACTATTCTCTCTTGTTGTATTGCAATCTTTCCCTCCTTCTCTCTTTGTCTTTCTAGCACCATATTCTTTCTATAGCTGTCCCTGAGTCTGTCTCCTTCTCCTTTTTATCTTTCTTCATCGTCTTCCATCTTTCCCTCTCTTTCATAAATAATCACTAAAATGGCAGCTCTCCCAGCTTTCTGCTCTTCACGTCCACACCGCTCTAAGTCAGACACCCTGAAGGACGGCACTCAGAGTACACAATCACACAGACACACACATACACAACGTGACATTTAAACGAATATGTACAGTACCAGATGGCAGGAACACAGACATAGCTTATGCATGTGTTAATAGGGAACACACACACATGCACGCATACTCACAAATATGCCTATGCACATATACAGTGCACATGCATAACACTTAAACGCTTCCATATGCACACACATACACGGTGCAATTGACATCAGTAGATAAGAGCTGACACTCAGGTTACAATAGAGCCTGGTTTGTGGCTGTCATGCAATCATATTGCACATTCCTGTAAATGATATGTCATATTCTTTTTAAAAACCAATTTCATAGTCATTTCTGATGATCTAGGTAGAAGACAGATGGGAAATATAGGGAAGAGAGAGCCGAGTTGACACAGAGGATATTTTTCAACCTATTAAATGATATCCTATTACAGTGGTCCCCATTCATGTATTTATCCTGCCTCTATTCTTCACTCACTGAAAATGATTGCATAAACGTCACTCAGTAGATGCAAATTGGTACGGTGCAAGGCCAGGTGTAATTGGCCAAGTAGTTACCTGTTCCTTGAAACTTCTGACAGCTGAAAAGAGAGCAAATCTAGATTTTGATATAGCAGGTCTACTGTAGCAGTAAATCGAGCATATGCTACAAAGGAAACGCTACATTGTATATAGTATATTATTATGCATATGGCACTATTAAACTGCTATATACCCTTTCACCGATCCATTACATTTGTCCTTCTTTTTTCTTCATTTCATCTTTTGTGTTTTCTGCTTAACATACACTGGGTGGAAGTCATGCCTACCACAAACATCATATAACAGTTTTTCACCACAGCATGTTTGACGTTGATGTGTAATTTGAATTCTTCTTCCTTCTCGTGTGAGAATTTTGAAACTATAACGATTTCACAACTATTGTGCATATGTTTTCCATTTTTCAAAAGAGGTTAAAACCGTCTTTGTGGAAACAGTGACTGAGCCTCGAGCCTCCGAATGGGTCTTTCATGGCACAATATCTCTCAGTTCATTCAGCATGAACAAACTGACATTATTATTTACATGTATGCAGGAAGGAATATTCATAAAAATCTCCCTATTTTGCAAATGGAGCCCAGATGGTAACCTGTGTTGCATATTGTATTGACAGTGCTGCAGCTGATACTGTGAGCTCCAATAGCTTTCAATGCCACAATGCCAACTGTACCTATAGGACTAGTGCCGTCAATGAATATATACAGTTATTATTATTGTAGCACAACATAATAGATGTAGGACATGCATGTGGGCTGGACATGTACTACAGCAGGCTAAATACACAGTTGCTGTTTCTTGAGCTAATTTCTCACAGTGGTTATTTTTTCAGGGACATATAAGCTGTACTGATACCAGAGCAGGTTATAAAGTTATAAATTATATCGCACAGCTTTTATGCATAAAGTAAAACGGCTCATTATCACAGGGCCAGCGTTGAGCTAAGCAGTCCCTTAGGAAACATAGACTGGCTGTAGGAGCTGCAGCTGTCTCTTCTGCGTGTGTGTGTGTGTGTTACACAGTCCATTTGTTTGCCTTGAAAATTCCCATTCCATTAAACACTACATCCAGTCAAATACAATGATCGATAATACTTAAAAAAAAAAAAAAACATGAGTGTGTCAAGGTGTGTGTGTGTGTGTGTATATTTCTGTACCATGTGTGTGTGCGTTTTCATGTGGGCAGTTGTGAATGGTGTGTGTGGTCAATTATGTGTGTGCCTGTGTGTATGTTTAAGCCTGTGGGGCTACATAACTGCGTCTTAATGAGGTTATGGTGGATGTCTTTGATTAAATTCAAACAGCTTTGCAGTATCTTTAGTGAAATGGTTAGCAAAAGGTTGTTTTGGTTATGTATCGACAGAGTTAACATGTTCCGCCTGGTGCTTTGAGTAAGGGTTGAGTTTTTGCCTGCAGACATGATAGCTAAACCACAGGCTTATTTCATATCCTGAATTTTACTATAATGATTTGTCCATCCTGATTTACATGAGGGGGACAGATTATTAGAAACACCTCTTACTGCAAATGCAATCGAATACAACACCATGCTAACATACAGTAAAGTTGTGACACTGTCAGTGAAAACTAAACACTTCGATAGATGTTCTTTATTGTCCCCAAAGGGAAATTCATTTTGTTCAGGTCAGTATCATACAACAAACAAGGCAATAAATAAGTAAAAGAACCTATTGCAGATTTCTTATATTATACTGCATTAGATTGTATAGCTGTATCCAATAAACGCTGTGTACAGTTGCTGTCGTACAATTTAAATGTAAGATTTGGTCTTTTTGCCAGTATTAAAACCCATATTTGCAAGGCCAGTATCAAAAGCAGTCAGTCTTTCACATTTTGAGAATAAGCTGATAGTGGCAATTAAAGTGAAAAGTGAAAGACGTAGGAAAACTCTCGAGCAACAAAAGTGTTCACCAGATCATTTGTTGTGATCTCTGAATGGAGAAAAGAGAGTGCATTGCTCGTATCCCTCATTTGATGTGAAGTTGATATTACCATTTACGAAAAGTATCATGTCCACTTTTAAGAAGGACGTGACCTTGTCAGTTAAGAACTAAACTCACACCAGAATTGACTGTCAGTTGCAGTCAAAGATAATAAATGTGTATTACAGTATGTGGAGGTAGAAGGTGTAGCAGCAGTTCAGTTAATACTGGAGCTTTTAAAGTGGCTACAGTGCACTGTTTGTGTGAACTGCAGTTTAGATGTAGGGTAAAACAAAGAGTAAGTGATATTAGCGTGGTGTCATTACAACTGTAGCTCGTTTCGCCTAATGTGCAGCTTTTGACACAAACTCTATATCACAGTGTAGATGAGTCAACCCCAGGAAAAAAAAGACTTAACTTAAACCCACTCTCCCAGTTCTTGTGTTATTGACCCTCTCTGTAAGGCCTTTGTGAAAATGGATAGCCGGTTTTTACCCAAAGCCTTTGGATTCTGGTCTGTAATGATGACATAGCTCTTCCCTAATGGAGCTTCAGCCTTGACTTACTGTATGGTGCCTGATTTACTAATCAATTCATTGATCAGTGGGTTGATTGATGCCTATACGGCCCTTCGGCTTTCTATTCTAAGCTCTCTGAAAGCTGTACAATGCTCACTCATGCTCTGTTCATCTTTCCGTTTCTCTCTCTCTCTCTCTTCCCTTTTTCCACTCTCTCCTCATTCTTCCCTGTCCAAAACTCTGGTGTCAGGCTTTTTCTTTTTTCCTTGAAGGGAATGGAGCAGCCTATCTCGTTGTATCCCTGACACTATAAAATATTATGCTACAGGGATCGAAAGCTCTCGCTCCTTCAAGCACCAACACGTAAATCTCTCTGCCTGGCAGCGGCCTAAACATACACGGCCATCGCTCTGTGTGTAAAATGCAATTCCTTTTTTTTTTTTTTTTTTTTTCTTAAGCGGGAGGATACGCCCTTACTGAACAGGTTCCAAATGGAATTGAACCTTGAACCCTTCAAAGGTTGGATGGAGGGGAGATCGTCCGGGGGAGACTTGTAAATCTGGTCGGTGATGGCTCATCTCAAACACCCAGCCCCACCCCCAACCGCATCCCACCATCCACTCCTCCCGCCTCGGCGTGAATAGGGGTGTAAATCACTGTGGCTTTGTGAAACGGGAATAGAGTCAGAAGGTACTTTAACAGATATGGCTGTAAAAATAAATAAAAATAATAAAAATACATAGATGGATGAGGGAGCTACAGGCCTGACAGCCCAAGAGCAGACCTGCAAACACTCCCGTTCTTCCCCCCATCTCCCAGCGCCCTCCCGTTTTATTGTTTCTCCCGGGAAACTCCGGTAATTTGCATGGCCCTCAAACTTTATTATGAATAATTGTCATACACAGATCAATAAGTTTTGTATGATTGTCTGACATCACCCAAGTTGCCAGATCATCTATGAAACACAATCTAGACACACAATCCTACATACAATTTCAAACCATCTGTCACAGTAACCTGGCAACCCACAACCTGATTCAAGGGGCACAACTGCAAATTTAAGCATAGTTGGACTGGATAAATCTGGTTGTTTATTTATTTAGTTATTTATTTGCCCCCCCCACCCCCACACACAGAAAAAAAACCTCCCGTATTTCAAAACCAAAATGTTGGCTAGAGAGAAAGTTTGGTGGAAAGAGACCAAAAAGGCCGGAGATGAAAGCGAAGAAGTATAAAAAGGAACAAAAAGAGGATGAGAGGAGCTAAGAAAAAAGTAAAGAGAGTAGTAGAGAAAGGAGAAATTGGGAGTCAGAAAGATCAGAAGTAAGAAGGAGAAATTGAGATTGGAGGGTAAAAAAAGAGTGAGGAAAAGAAAAACTAGTCAGGAGGAAACCTGCACATTTGCGTCTGTAAACCATAAATCCTAAAATGACTCCTGAGGCTCCGTCAACATGCAAACTCCAGCTGACTGACAGCTTAATGATTGGCACTTAGAGGGGAGGGGAGGAGGTGAGTATGGGTCGGGCAGAGACGGATGGATTGATGGGGAGAAAGAGGAGTTAATGAGAGAGGGAACAGAATGGAGACGCTTAAGGATGGAGATGCTTCAGGCTGGGTGATGAATGAATGCATGGATACATGGGTGCACATATGGATCTGTGGCTGGATGAATGGAGTGAATGAGTCAATAGAGAAAAGAGTCAAAATTGCTTCATATAGTAGTTTTTAAATATCTTGGTATAATCACACTTAACAAGTAAGATAATGTCTAAGATGTTTGACATCCTGTATGATTATAATACATCCCTTGTTTCTTCCTGTTGGATGTGGCTACCTTTCCCCTTTCTCAGTCTTTTGGTCACTGCTCTGCATGTTGTTCTTTCTGAGAAACCTTGTGAGGTTTAGCTCTCTTAGCACTTCGTCTTTTTCATTTTAATTCATTCTTTTAAAGCATATGTTTCAATGGCCGAGCTAATTTTCTGTATGATGAAGGCAGGAGCTGGAAAGCGCTGCTCTACAGAAACCCTAAAAGTGTTTATTCAACAATCTCCAAAGTGTCCAAGAGCATCTGATTGTATGTTTTCTAAAAAATGTCAAATGAAATGAATTTTTTTCCTAGATGCTGCCTATAATGGCAGCAATGGTCTCATTTGTTCATGTTATTTATACCAAAAACAGTCATTTTTTCAGGAGACTAAAATAACATTTAATGTGTTTGTATTGGCTGTTGCAGCAATTGTATTTCACCAAATTTCTTCAAATTAGCATAGTGAAACAGCTCTCCTCTGAGTTGCAATGTGTGGTAAATGTCATTCAGCTTGTGTGGTGGAAGGTGGTATTGCGCCGCTATAGAGGGAATCATGCCAGGTCTACAGAAGGGAAGCCAGGTGAAGTTGGTATCCCTTGATTAGTAACTTCATGCCATTGAGAAACTGCTAGTGGTCAGGACTCTGCAGAATAAGAAATTGTGACGGGAAGCAGCCACTGTGGCTTTTTCCACACCAGCGAAACCATAGGAAGTTAGCAACATGATTCAAAAGAAATAAGCAGGAGTTAGCAAGTTTTCTAATGTTGCTAATGATATCAGCTACCATTTCTGGAATTTTTCTGAGGAGCAGCTGCTCAAAATGACTGACTGAGATGAGAAACTGATGGCTAGCCAAGCTACACTGAACCTGAGCCTGGAGTCAGAGCACTGTGGGTTGGACACTTAACTAAAGTATAATGGAGTTATCTGTGAGGAGGACCTTAAGTCCAGAGGGACATTATATAAAGTGGTTTAACACTCTTTCTCTCTGCTCGCTAATGATTGTATTGCTTACAATGTTACAAGCCTGTTTGCTCATGTGTGGTTGTTTGACTCAGCAGCATGGACAGGGCCTGCCTGAACTAATTAAGAATCTCCCAAATTCACATTTATGGTCAAGTCACCTGTTCGACTGTGTGTGATTTTGTGTTTTTGCAGAGGTCTGGTGCTTGGTTGTTGGGCATTTTTCATCCTTGCTTTTGCTTTCACTTGTGCTGTATAATAAGTAATTGGCTTTAACTTGAGTTATGGATGTGGTTTTTAATGGAACCATTTTGACCACACATTTTTCCCAATGTTTCTGTGTACAGTAACAGCCATCAGAGCAAAGTGACTTAAAATTTATTTTTTTGTTTTGTCAGATATCAAATATCTGAGAGTCAACCCCTCCATATTTGATGGCTGTGCATTTTCTGAATGACAAGGACATAATTTCCTGCGACAACCAACTGTTAGAAAGTGAAAGAAATTGCTCACAAGAAAGGGGGGCAGAGAAAAAGCAAGACAGACGCATTTTAGACGAGGACAAAGAAAAACATAGAGAGAGAGGGAACAGTACCATACAACAGAGCGACAATAGAAAAAGAAATGAGAAAATACAAAAAAGACATGTTGAACACATCACTGCACATCAGTAGATATTAGGAAGAATCTCCATTCTTCTCTTGGAATACAAACTATGATATATTTAAAAGTCAAATAATTAAAAATATATAATATTGACTGGATTGTTCATATTTTAACCTACATGCAGGGCATAGGGATGGTGAAGGTGTCCCCTAAAAAGTGGTTTGATCCCGTATCTGTTGCAATGTCCTTCACCAAAAACATTTAACATCGACCTACTCCAGAGGCAATACAACCCATCCAGGTGTTGAAAAGAGACTTGTACTCTTACAGTCAAACACACACGTGAAATTTACAACCTTGGCCGATGTTTGATTATTGAAATACTTGGCGAGTGGAGAAATGTACACCTGAACTTGCAAGTATTTTTGAGTTGTGGCACACCGTGAGTCACATGCTCAGATCTGAGATTTACCGTTATCCTTCAAGGCTTGGCAGCAATAAGCAGTTCAGCCTACAGGACTGGCATTTTGTGTTAATCAAATCTGCTGAATGAGATTGTCTACCTAAAGAACTGACTACTGAATATGTACCATTTAATATAATTTAAAAAAATATATAAATTTCTTTTTAATTTTATTCTAATTAGTTATCCTGCTGTTTTGATATGATTATAGA
Source organism: Macquaria ambigua (assembly GCA_008360985.2). Classification (NCBI taxonomy): domain Eukaryota; kingdom Metazoa; phylum Chordata; class Actinopteri; order Centrarchiformes; family Percichthyidae; genus Macquaria; species Macquaria ambigua. The sequence continues at coordinate 8,210 of VMKM01003459.1, read as the reverse complement.
ACATATTGTAAACTGTGGGGCTTTAAATTTAAAAAATTTAGTTTTCGGAGCGGGGGAGAGCACAGACACACACACACACACACACACACACAGTGACACACTTTCTCCTACTCCCTTTGTTTAACACACACCATTATAAATATAATACCCGTTCTCTTGGCAGAAAATGCACCTTAGAAAGTTACACTTTTAATATCTGCACCCTCCTGCATACACATCACCCGTGAACACAAAATTATACACAAACACACAAACTCTTTCTCTCTCTGGCACACAATAACGCATCTCCTGAATACACATGCATGCTAACAAGCACAAAATCCTTCTCAAATTGTTTGGTCTGAACACACACTCTCTCACACACACACACACACAGGTTGGATGGAATGAGGAAGCTTGATATCGCAGAGGGACCACCAGGGACAACTCAACTAAATCAATTCATATAATGAATGACCCAACAGACTGTTGCTTCCTCTCTCTCTCTTTGTGTGTGTGTGTGTGTGTGTGTGTGTGTGCGTGTACATGGCCTGAGACCAGCACACTTTCATAAATATTGAACAGTTATCTTAATGCTTTCATTATAGCCCTGACTCGCAGTGGCCGAGCTTTGTCCTTTTGACTCTTTGTTAGAGGAAGCTGGCCCTCTCTCAATCTCATCTGCTTATATTATAGCTTGGTAGCCAGCTATACCTACTGCCCTGAATTAATGATGGGGACGGAGAGGAGTTTGGGGGGGGGGGGCTGTGTTTGTGCGTGTGTGTGAGGAGGGAAGGGCAAGAGAGCAGGGAATGGGAAAGGAAAGGAAAGGAAGAGGGAGTGTGTGGAGGGGAGAGAGACAGGGAGGGGTGTTGTGGTTGACTGGATGAGACATGCACACCAAAAACTATCTATGAATATATGTAAATATGATGGATGTGTTTGGGTCTAATTTCTCCAGCTGCCTCAGCTAACCCCATGTGAGGCGTATCGTGATGAAAACTGTGAAAACCTCTGTGTGATATCCGTCTTCCCATCACAGGGCCGGTTCCTGCTGCTCTGTTATTGCAGCAAGACTAATGCATGGAAGTTCCACTTTTTTTAACTGCACGCTGGCTGAACTGCTGCTCCAGCCCTAGAAGGAATAACTGGGTGAAAAAGCAAATCAACTTTTGCTCTCTGTGAAGCTGCAGGAAGTTACATGGTATGGTTTGAGAACTCAAGTTAGAGTTAAAGTAATAATCTATAACGTCTTATGATTAAAACTCAGATTTCCTGCTGATTGACAGCATGAAAAGTGATTCACCTTAAAACAGTTCATGAACACGTGGTCTAGTAGGAGCACCAGTATACTCACTGTACTTTACTGTATGTCTGACCAATGCAAACTGGTTGAAACTATTTTGTGATGGTTTTTGGGGGCTAGTTTTTGATTTACTGCAGAAGCCTACAGTACAGCCTACAAAATAGAAACAATGATCAGTCTTTTAATTTACTAGCGTGTATATATATTGTGAATAAACACTGATTAACATTTGCAAGTCAGAAAATTACAATCTACACTTTACTGACCTGAGTTGATCCAGTAAAATATAGCTAGACTAGATGCATGAATGTAGAGGAGCAGCATAAAGCATGTCTGAGTACTAAGAAAACCTCATTGCAAAAGGTTTTTAAGACAACATACAGTAGCTACTTTAGTTCCCTTTGACTCACCACATAGTTGTTTCTTCATATATTTTGACAATTATGTTATTGTCCTGATATCAAACAGTTTTAAGGGGTCAAAACTCCACCAACATTACTTGTATCTAGAACAACTTCATCTTAAGATTGATGCGTTTCAGCTTGCGGCCTCCATCATGGTCAGCATACAATATTTTTCAAACATTTTAATTATATCTTATTCAAATGGTCCCTGATGAAGGCCACAAGCTAAAACATGTTAGCCTGACAATAAAGTTATTCTTAATACTACAAATGTTCCTGGAGTTTTGATCCCTGCTCTCCCTGTTCCACGGACTTTGCAAGTTGGTGAAGTTGTGCCAGAAACTCTCACTCTCTTCTCAAGCTATTTTATCATAATTATGATGTAACTGCTTACCTGACTTTGGTTGCACTGCCTTTGTCATACTACTACTACAGTCACAAAATGCTTTGACCTCCTTTTGACATTTTTAAATTCGCTTAACTCTGTCAATATTTTGGCTACAATAAGTTTAATTGACTTGCCTCTCAGGAAAGCAACAGCAATGTTGTAAAATGTATCAAATGCACCCCCCAGTGGATGAGATATGTCGTGGTGAAATTATGCTAGCAACAACAGCTGCACACAGAGTTGGTAAAACCACAAATAGGATAACTGATAACCAATTTTAAAAAAGCAGCTTGTCACCATCTTCAATTTTTCTTTTTGCTGATCTCCAGTGGTTCAAATTCTCACTTTGCTGCAGTTATGTGGAGGTGGATCCAGTGTGTGCAGTCTAAGGTGCAACAGACATTTAACCAAGAGAGATCAGTGAATAAAGACTCTTTACCTTATTTTTAAGTTCCTCTTTACATACAGTAGGGGTGCATCCTCCTGCTGATACAAATCCTGACTTGGCCAACAGCATGTGGTGGCCCACCAAAAATTAATCCGCTAATATAACTGTAAAAATATCTGTTGTATGAATGCATGATAGCTGCAGAATTATTGTACGAAGGAGCACTTCTGGTTCTGTACTGGATCCTCTACTCTGAAAAGTTTGCCTTCCTCCATCCTGAATTATTTCTCATCATTCCAACAAGTCAACAAGCTCCCTGTTCAATTTGCACTTCTCCATCACTGCGCTGCTTGCTTACAATTGCAGGAATTTTTTTACTGCTACACTTTTGTAAGTCTAATGTCGGTCGTGGCACTGTTGGCGCTCGAGGCGAGCTCATGCAAACATGCGCTGCAAAATATTTTATGCGTATCTGAATCAATTTCAGAAGATGTGAGTCAAGCATGATAACATATTTGCTTCTGTCTGGGTCCTGTGTCACTGCTAGCCAGTTGTCCTCGAGGCAACTGCCTATATTACTTTTTTGCCAATCATCGTGTTTGTGTATGTCAGACTGGATAAGAGTGTCAGCTAAGTGCCAACATTTGTCATGTGTGGCGCAGAGTGTGTGTTTGTGTACATGGCTAGTGAAAAACAGGACAGAGTTGTAAGAGTCAAACCTCAGAGGCTGCATTTTGATTTTCACTCTCTCACATGCACAGACTCGTACCCTCACACACTCACTCACACACACTGCAATCAGTCAAACAGTGTCAACTCTAACATTGCTCTCCGCTTTGTGAGTTCAGCTGCGTTCGTCTAATATTCTCCCAATAAACTGAGCACGCTACCAGAGCAGGATTGTGCGTGACAGAGAGGGAGAGAGGTGGAGAAATAGCTGCAGATACAAGAACAGAAAAACAGGCAGAGTACATTTCTGTGTTTTCTGCAGTTCTGTAAAAGTAGCAATCAGCCTGCATTGATTTCTCAGCATCCCCTTGTGGTTTAGCGCAAGCCAAATTAATGGTAGATTACAACCCTTTAGCTCTTTCTCGCAACCTTCGTTTTACTTTTTCTATTTCCTTCACATTTCGAAAGTTCTCTTTTTTTCTTTTTGCTTTCTCTTTTTATCTTTGCCCTCTCAGCCACTTTCTTTCCTTGTCTCTATATTAGCTGCCTTTCCACTTCTCCCTATTGCACTCACTACCAATCCTCCTTCCTTTTTTCATAGTTTTATAACATGAACCTTGGTAGTAATCTTGTTTCTGCCATAACCAGGACGAAAAAAATCAAGTTTGTCATAATAAACACTAAACATCAAGCATTCTGGTATAATTTAAATGTGATTTAATTTGGCTTTAATCTCTTTTTGTCTTTCCTTTCCACCAAAACTCTGCAGTATTAGTGCAATAGGGGGTGTGGTGGGATGTACAATGGCTTCCTCATAAACATCTCTTTGAGCGCGTAAACATTTTTCTGAGTATTTTGTGGCAGAGCAGAGAGTGATTTTTCAGTGAAGCCTTTCTACAAAGTTCTTGTGTGGGATTGGGTTATGAATCCACATGACAGGGCTGAGACAGAGCAAGGCCACTGCACACGCGCATACACACACACACACACACACACACACACACACACACACACATACACGTTCTCTTTCTTTCCCTCCCTGCCTGTGTCTTATACATACAGCATGTAGAAACCAGTAGCATTTTTCGCTGACAGTGCAATTTCCAACAAGAACAACAATAACAATAGCTTTGGCTTTTCTGCAGCAGTAGTGGAGCACTGAGCCTGGTACACCTCTGTGTGTGTGTGTGTGTGTGTGTGTGTGTGTGTGTGTGTGTGTGTGTGTCTTCTAGGGGGACAGAAGAAAAATGGGAAAACAGAGACAATGGCAGGGAATACAATTTACATTGTGCTATCCTGCACGGGTCCCTAGAGTGCAACTGCAGGAACTGAGACATCTCCTGTGTGTGTGTGTGTGTGTGTGTGTGTGTGTAGCAATGGGATGACTATGTGTGTATTGGTTAGTGTGTGCACATAAAAGAGATAGTGTGCACGTTCATGTTTATGACACAGGGGGATATGAGCATGACATCACTGCAAACAACTTCTGTCCATCACAAGAAACTTCTCTACTCTGTGTGTGTGTGTGTGTGTGTGTGCGTGTGTGTGTGTGTGTGTGTGTCTGTGTCTGTGTGTGTGAGACTTCCCCCACAGGCTGTCAAACCTGCATCATACAGATGTCACCAGTGTAAAAGTCCTTTGTTTTTATTGCAGATCTTCTTAGCTGCTGTAGCTCTTTGGCTCCAAGAGGATTCATCTAAAAACTAAAACAATAAAATAACAAATAAGCAGACAGTTGAGAGACACCACAACTTTGTATCTCAATGTAGAAATGTGGTTGTACTGTGTAGCCATCAAGAAATAATTCCCTTTCTTACAAAATTCAGTGGATACAGTAGAAAAAGTGGTTGCTAAGCAGATTGCAAGTGCCTATATTCTTGACAAGTTTCAGTTTGGCTTCTGTCAGTTGCACTCAACAGAAACAGCTCTTCTCAGAATCTCAAATTACACCTTGATGCACAGTGATGCAAGAGAATGCTCTGTTTTACTGCTGGATCTCGGTGCCGGCTTTAAGGACCACAGTAATGTGACTGATAGACTTAAGAAGTGGGTGGGTATCTCAGCGTCAGCTCTGGAGTTGTTCTTCAGTTGCTGTTGCTATATCTTCATCTCAAACTTTGTATTGTGGAGTGCCCCAAGGTTCTGACCTGGGCCCTGTTCTGTTTACCTTGTACATGCTTCCCCTTGGGCAGATAATTAGTAGCTTTAAAGGTATGTCATATCACTGCTATGCAGATTATATTCAATTATACATCTTGTTTAAGCATCAAAATGTAGCCTTCCTCCATTCCTCTGTAAAATTGGATAGCACATTATTTTTTAAAGTTTACAGCTTTTTTCTGCCCAGGCCTTGGGCCCTCCTGGTCCTCTAACGCAGGGGTTCCCAAACTTTTTCAGCTCGAGACCCAAAAGAGAATATTGGTTTCTCCCCAGGACCCAAACTCACAAAAATACATCATGAATTGCCAAAACATCTACATTTATAAACTACTAATAAAGAACACAACAAACCATGAACGCCTTGAATGAGACTGAGAATGAGAATGAGAGAGGATATTAAAAATCACCTCCCTCACTTGTCACCACCACATTAGTCATACGCACACACACACACACACACACACACACACACACACACACACACACACACACACACACAATTTCTTACATTTGTCCGGCATGGAAACTAACACACATACACACTTAACAAGATTAATACAAACGTAACACACACATTACTGACTTTTCCATTGTCAGAACAATGTTGAAAAAATGCACTTTGCTGCCTCCACATTAGGGACAAGCCCACGGGTCGGAGATAGGGGGACGCAATCGCGGCCAGCAAGATAACGTCAGCAATCGCAGCTAACACTCAACGTTACCTCATTTTACTCTGCCAATTGGCAACCCAATAAAAACTGGTCCATGACCCATTTTGGGTCACGACCCTAAGTTTGGGAAAGACTGCTCTAACGTCTATGAAACCACAAAATACATTGTTCGTCCACGTCCTCTAGAATGACACATAGTAGTGTTTTCTGATCTGACACCCCTATCGGCAGGATGACATCGCTTGTCTGTGCCTTCCAAAACCATTTTCACTGTAATAAATCTTTAAAATTTCTTGATGTGACACTGCTATGATTAAAGCTCCCCTGTGGGATTTTTCACCTCTGGTAGCGCTATGGAGTTCCTTGCTCCTGGCTTAAAATCAAAGGAGACTGTAGGTTGAAACTTTAAACTCTCTCTGTGGACACTGTGGACACCTTTTTTAAAAATAGCTCAAGACCTACCTGTTTAAACTTGCCTTAGTTTCATTTTTATTTAGTTAGTTATTTTTACTTTTCATAGGTCTGTATTTTATGTCTGTTGCTGTAGTTTGTATTGTAGTTTTATCATGTCTGCTCTTGAATGATTATGCTATCAAGATAAACTTACTTACTACAATTGCATTTAGTTTGAGTATTATAACGGCATTAACTGAAAACAGTCAGGTTATGCACAAAGAGAACATCATGTAGTCAGGTGGTCCTTTTTGCTGGTTCCACTTATGTGATCTGTCATAAATAACACTTCTGCGGTTGCTGATACGCAGACATAAAAGTGCTGATTGGCCAGTTGTCAGTGCTGTCATCTCTTGCATTTCAGCTCTCCCCATTTCAAACTGATGGACTGCACCGTCTCCTCCATATTAATACTGACTGACTGACTACCTGCTCATTCAATCTTGGTCACTCTGGATTCCTGGAATGGGAATAAAATGTAAAATGTCCTCAGAACAGTTTTGAATTGTAAGTCAGACTCATTGTGAATGAAAAGTCAGATTCATTCGTCATTTTGGAGAACTGTCATCACGTCAACGCTGACAGGCTTTCAAGTGCAGCTCTGAGTACTGAGTGAGTTTCTCGCTTTCATTCTCTGCAACAAACGTAAATGTAAAGTGCACACGTGCAGACACACAGTATATGAATGTCCTGTATGTTATGGGGCTTATGTGGGACTCCATCTGTGCTCTTTGTGTGTGTACTTGTACTTGAGTTTTAGACTGTGTGTGTGTGAGAGAGAGAGAGAGAGAGAGAGAGAGAGAGAGAGAGAGAGAGAGAGTGTGTGTGTGAGTGTTTGTAGAAGGCTAATGAAGATGGAGAAAAGTCTCAAAAGGATTTAGAAATCCACTTGGGAGCCTTAAAGATGGCTTGTTAGCTAAGTAACAATGCTTCAACAAGCACATACACACACACACGTGAGCAAGTCCTTTTGTGAAAAGTGAGTCTCAATCTCTCTCTCTCTCTTTCACACACATACACACACACACACTACATTTGAAAATGCATCCTATCTTTGCATGATACTCTTACTTCTAATTAACCTCTTATCTCTTTTGTTTTTGCGCTTTCTCACACGCATACAGTACTCGTACACACACATTATGTCATTGTTTAATTCAAACTCATCAGCACTCTCTCACTCTTATTTATACACACACACACACACACACCCACACGCTCAATTTATTTTACTTAGATGTCTGGCAGCACCCACGGTAGAGATAAAAACAAGTTGTACTCTCATATGCTCTTATTTCAAGAAAACAGACAAGCATTAGAGAAAGAAGAGTGAAATGGCCAAGCAAATGATACTGAGTAAATGTTTCTTGAGTTTTTTTCCTTTTTTCATTGTCTTACTCAAAATCTGGCAAAGCAAAGAGTAGGCCCGTATATTGCCACGGAGGAATCAAACTATGGAAAGCCTGTTGCCTTAGTTGAATGACTCCGGTAAATTTAGCTGATTAGCACAAGGCTACAAGATAGAGAAGATGTTCTCCAGGTAGGTATTTTTGTGTTGATTAGTGTTGAACCGGGTTCAGCTTTTTTATTAGACTACCGTCCAGCAGAACCCCTGGTACTTCAACAAAGAGGTCTTATTGAAATTAATTAGGAGCCCATGTTTTTTTGCCCTGGTGCCATTGTCGGTGTGAACATGGACTAAGAGAGTGTTGATTCAGCAACATATTGAAAGCAGTGTGTGAGCGACAAGGAAAAGCAGAGAAAGAATGAGGAAAAAATAATGATAGAGAGA
>VMKM01003458.1:2500-36351 GCA_008360985.2 Macquaria ambigua | reverse complement strand
TGCTGTACAAAGCAGTGCCATGTGGTCATTGACCCTGCTGGTTTGAAGTGTCAATGTGAGTAGATAGATACAGTGTTGGCGATATGAGGACTAAAATGGAAAACAGCAACAGCAAACACTTGTGGGCTTAAAGAGAAGATATGAGAGTGACAGATAGACCATATGTGTGTGCATGTGTGTGTTTATTTGTTTTGTGTGTGTGTGTGTGTGTGTGTGTGTGTGTGTGGTGGGATTGGAAAATGAGAAGCTATTGAATGAAGAGGTTGTGAGTGAATCATTATAATGAAGCAGGTGATCCACTTTTTCTTTTGATGTCTCTTTAATCAGAGCATGCAGTTGTACTATTTTATACCAAGAACTTTCTTTTTTTTTTGTCCATTTTGGGTCTCTATCACAAGGGGCCACTGTCAAGGTAAGTTCCACCACTGTGAGAATGAAAAGAAAGGCTTGTGTTGTGCAGGGAATTCCAATACAGTCATCGGTTCTATTTTCTCTCATTGTTACTGAATACAAAGTTATATTGAACCGATCTCAATTACAGGTTCTCTACAGCAATATTGGAAGTTTTGGAATTAAAATGAATTTTGCCTGCAAAAAAAAGCTTCTACAATCTGAGGATACAAATTCCAGGGTTTTAAAACTGGACAGGACTCATAAATGTTTCTACCGTTTTTTGTTTTTTTTCTTTTTTCCTTTCTCTTGAATTAACAACTACACTGACTTTGGAAATGACTGTGAATACAGCCGAAGCCACAATTCACCCACTTGAGAGTTGATAATGCATCATCAAGTGCAGCACCAGTGTACTTCACTCAGTGTTACTTGATGCTAAAAGCAAGTCGTAATGGGTTTGAGTTATGCATTTTTCCACACATAACTCTCCCTCCCTGAAAACAACTTTGGCAGACAGCGATGAAAAATCCTAACCGGAAACTGAATTACTCAAATGCAGATTCATGGTTGGTTTCCCCCCCTCCCTCCCTCACTTCTATTTGCAAAATAACAGTGCCACCCCAGTTACGCCGAGCACCGACCAAAAGCAACGAGCGAGCTTCCATCAAAAGCACTGCTGACAAATCAGTGAACTTCACAGCCGAGGGAATTTACATGTTGAAAGGCCATAATTTAACTGCCCTTTCTTGGAAATGTCGCTGAACTTGAGCTTGAGGTTGCCTCTTTTCTTTCTCCGCTCTTGGTGTGCAGTCATTAACCTACCAACAGAACATGAATAAATTACCACCCCGTCGACACTTAAATCATTTCGGAGTTCCCATACTGAAGGCATCAGGAGAGAGCGAGCAGGGGAGTGAGCCAGAAAGAGAGAGGAATATACAGCAAGTAATATAGCAAATGAGAGACATCCAAAGGAGTTGAGACACTCCCTTGAGAAATCTAGTCCACTTAAGAAAAACTGACTTCTGAAAACTTTCTCCTGAGAATCCTACATTAAAAGGCGAGTGCAATATAAAAACTGTGCAAATTTGGGTCAGGGTTCTCCATGCTGTCAATTAAGAGTCATGTAAACTGTGAGCATTTTCCCCAAACTCATCTATTCTGTCAGGCTACAGGCACCCCTTGCTTTTAATTGCTTCAAAGTTGCCAGGCAACGGCTAAAGAGGCTATGCCTGGGTGAGTAATAGTATGTGCAATCATATTTAGGAGTGACACATAAGTGGCAAACAGACTTTGCTGTTTCACGTACGCTGCCTGTGCATACAGTTTAAACAGTATTTATTACTGTATTGACATTAGATAACCTTGCAATGTGTAATTATGCTCTCCATCTGCCTGCTCAGTTGGCCTCAATACCACTCATTATCGTGAGCGCAGTGATCACACCACATCTCTCACTTTTCTCACCATTCTTCTCCCTTAACTGCTTTCACAATCTCTTACTTTTCTAAGCTCTTCTCCCAGTGCATTCTCACTTTCTCTCCATTTAAGCTACTCTCTCGCCCCCCCATCTCATCTTGCTGTTAGCTTTTCTCTCATTCCATTTCCCACCTCCACTTTCACCCACTCATCCTCTAAATCAGTCTTTCATCCCCTTCTCATTTTCCCCACCCTGCTTTCATGTCTCCAATTTTGCTTTACCTCTCGCTCTTTTCCATCCACTGTTCTTTCCTGCTTTTTGCCTCTCTTGACCTGTGTCTTGCCCTCTGTTTCTCCTGTGTTTTAGCCACTTTCTCTTCCCCTTTATTGCTCTACTTTTCCATCCGACTGGCTCTGTTTTTATCTTTTCCTCTATCCCCTGTTTTTATCACCTTTTCCCTCTTTTAGACTCCCTTCCCTCCTCTGTTTATTCCCTCCTCTCTTGCTTTGTCCTCACCTCTGTGTTTCAGGCTCACTGTTTGTTCTCACTTCTCTCTGAAACCGTAGCGGAGGCGGTCCGAGGCTCTTACCAACCACAGTAGAAGCCTGCATTAATATTGCATGCCACTGTCTTATCGACCACAGCAATGCCAGGAATACAGAGCCGGCTACAAGACAAGTTAGCGGCTAGAGTGGCTGCTCGCACACACAGATGCAAGCGGATACACACACACGCACGCACAGATAGAGAGCTTTGGTAACAGCTACAAAGCCAGATTTGTGGCTTGGGTGGCATTGGTTTAGGGTTGTGTGGTGCACTGAGCCTAAGCCCAGGCGCAAAGATGAGGTTTCCTCCCCATACAAAGAATCTAAACCATGAAAGAAAGTCAGGAGATATTTTAGAGGAGAGATGGAATCAAGCTGCAACCCCTAGATATGAAACTGAGGACTGAAAATTGGATCAATTGGATTTTTACTAATAAGACGTAACAAGCATACAAACATAGCTATACCCTAATTAGACACCATAAACCCAAATTATGCTGTAAATAACTCTATAGAATGTAATTTAAAAAATGGGATCATTGTGATTTGATCAAAGAAGTAGGCTCCTATACATCGGTCTTGGCTACTCTGCCAATTGTACAGGACCAGCCGAAGAAGGTGTGTCTCAAGTAGCAGATATGTGATTTCACTTTAGTTTACGGTACAGTTCGTTGTAATGTGTTGCAAATGGCCCTCTAAGAAAGCCTAATAAGGGTCTAACAGTGGGAAATAAAGCCTAATAGCCTAATGTTACTGCAGTCACATAGTGTCTTAACTGGTTTGGGAGTAGAGCGTCAAGGAAACAAATGTGTGATGCTGAATTTTATAGTTATTGTCACAATAACTTACCAACTATGGTAGTCTGACTGCATACGATATGCCTCAGTTTTCCACCAACTTGAGTCAGTTGTAAGTGGATTAAGACTGCAGAAAGACCAGTTGGAAAAAAGACAACAAAAAGCTAAAAGTAAAGATACTGTAAATGGTTGAAACAGCCAGTTTCTGTCACTCCAAATGGCAGTAGTACAAATGCAAACTTGGCCAAAACTACTATAAAATACCATTCAACAATACCATAAAGCCATCCCTTCTATCAAAGGAGTACTTAGGCCCATCTGACAAGGCTGTGGGGACCACTGTATTAGGCTGTTTTACTACCTACAAACTCCACGAGACACGAGAACATCCAGGCTTTGAGGGACGTGTGAAGTAACGACCAGATGTGATTCGATATGGTTTGATTTTAGTTTACGGTAGTTTTCTTCTAATGAGAAACAAATGACCCTGTAAGAAAGTGAAATTATGTTAAATAAAGGCCAAATACATGTACTGTGCTCTGAGCTTTTGTCTGACTATTATAAAGGCTATGCCCGATATAATATGGCATTACATTTGTCTAAATACAGCCTGTGTTGTCTAATTATGCTATCATAGGCCCATGTTGGTATCATTAAATGTGGTGTCTAATTACAGCATAATTTGGTAGTAAGGGTAGAATAGCGTCTAACTGTAGCATATTTTGGATCTGATACGGCATTTTATTTGATTTCTAATGAGACTATGTTCTAGTAAAATGGTTTCTAACAGTGAATTAGGATCTCCTATTTGTTTTCTAATCACAGTATAATTTAGTATAATAGTGTCTAAGTATAGTATATTTTGGGCCTAATACAGCATTATATTCGGTTACTAATTAGCCTACAGTCTAATAAAGAACATATTTCTAGTTCACCTCCTGTGTACTGCCGAGGTGCCCTTGAGCAAGGTACTGAACCCCTAACTGCTTGAGATGCATTGCTACGTGGCAGCCCCATCACTCTAACATCTATCCTGTGCATGCACATGTTTGTATTTCAGGTCTATGTGTTTAAAATTGTTAAAAAAAAAAAATGGAGTGAAAATTTTAATTTCCTAAAAGGGATTAATAAAAGTAAATCTTGTTCTTCTAACTGTCCCCCAAACCCTAAATTTAAACCTTAAAACAGATCAGGATCCAGGTTCCTGATCTTTCCACAATGGTAGAAATACAAGAGCACAGGCAAACACACACACACACACACACACACACACACACACATAAAGCCAGCGTGTGTCTGCACATGCCGGCAGCTTGCCTGGCTTTTTCCATCAGCTGGACCTATCACAGCTTATTATCAGCTCCTTTGAACCGTGGGCTCAGAGCATGATTGCACTCTCAATTAATGCCTGTATGATCTACTTTGACGGAGCGAGTAATGACAAGTGCCTCGCAAATGTGTGTGTGTGACTGTGTGTGTGTGTTTGTGTGCACATGTACAGGCATGTGCCTCTTTGCACTTATATATGTGTTTCTGTGTGTGTATATTTCTGTACAATCATGCATGACCATGTCCTTGTGTGTCTTTCCATTACAGTAAGTGCATGAATGTGTATGCTGACAGTGTGTGTGTGCAGGGTCTTGTCAGGGGGTAGTGAACCAGTTTAGGCTAAATTGGGAGAGACATATGTGGCTCTGCATAGAATGTCTTTTCAAAGGCATCCTTTTATCTTCGGCCTCCTTCATAACCAATGGAATCTGCCAGCAGTGCGGCTGTAGAAGTTTTTGATTATTTCACCGCACTGTCATCTCTGATGGGCCTAAAGATTAAACCTAACACCTCTCAAGTTGCTCTATTTATACGAGTCAGATGGAGATAACATTCAGAAAGTTTCGGGGTTTGAATATTAGGTTAGGCATGCAGACATAAAAGCTTTTCTCGTTGTGTATTTGTGTGTATGCATGTCCACCCAAAAAGATAAAAAACATAGGCCAAAGTTGATTGACACAAAGGAAGATGAAAGCACTACAGTGCCTGGGAAAAAACAGACAGCTCGTCACTGTGCGTGTCTGTGTGCTCATGTTCTTCTAAAAACACAAAAAAAGATGAAAGGTGGTACGCCATGTTAGACTGCACACACTGGCGTGCACAAACACATGAGAGCCTTCTTACCATTCCTTCATCCTGCAAGAAACTCACATTTTGCTCTAATGACAGCTAGGGTGACCTCAACAAAGAGCTAGTGAGAAAAATGACTATGTGTGTGTGTTATATATTTATATATGTATGTATGGAACCGTAAAAGCTTTTTGTTTTTTTAATGAAATACTACTACTTTACTACTAAAATCACATGCATGTCTCTACCTCCTTTGTTTTTATATATCACTTAAAGGATGACTGTCTTACAGTAAAACAAAACCCACATGCCCATATGTACATTAAAAGAGTTACTGGTCGTTGTAATTGTTCCAATTGTCCATACTGGCTGTGAAGTGATTCCTTGTTCGTGCAAAACTGTATACTAAAGTTGAGCCAAAGTTAATATGAGACTTCAGCAGTCTGATCTCAAAGAAATCAGGCGCTGCGGCGAAAACGCCAGTCCTCCCATTCATTTGAACGTGGGTAAAGCGTTTAGGCTGCAGCGGTGGGGGCGAAAAGTTGAAACAGAATCAACTTTTGGACACACACCAATCACGCCAGCAATCAGACCGGCAGACGCCCAGGTGAAGAAGAACCTCGTTTACCACGTAGCATTGTAGCATTCTGCTGTTTACCGAGCAACTGTGAAGATGGAAGAGAGACTGATCGATCTGTGCCGTGATGACCTTTCCAGAGTACAAAGACGTTAATCGCCATGCAGTCACTTGCCGTTGTATCGCTCTTCAAGTTGGTATTTCTGGTTAGTATTTCTACTTGTGCTACAATCAGCATGGCCATGTAGTGACACTCCCACACCGCCGCACAACCCTGCGCTAACCGCCGCAACACCTGATTTGGTCTGAATACAGCCTAAGTTAAATTAAGGGGTATCTTGAAAGTTGCATACTTTTTTTTTTTTTCACTATAGGAAGGGATCTTATTGCAGCCAGTATGGAGAGGGGAAACAATTACAGTGACCAATATCTCATTCAATGTACATAAGGACATGTGAGAATTGTTTTAACATATACTTGAAAGAATTGAACCTATTCTTTAATCTTAATGCTCTGTTTGGGGTCCTGGAGACCTTGAGCCCTTCAACAGCTAAAACACCAAACATTGTTTTATCACCTTGATTCTTCATCACTTTTCCTCATGTTATGAGACTGTACATAAACATGATTTTGAACTGATGACATGATTCAGAAGTCTGCAACGGAAAATGACACATTACTTCTGTTTGGAGCCCAACACGGTTTAATACAGTAGATTTTCTCATGCTCTGTGATTGGTGCTGTCACTGCTTTTTATGCTGCCCATCCCAATCCCCATATAAGAGTATTTGGATTTCTGCTGTTGGAGTTTAACAGTTTAGGAGGCCAAACAGGGAGTTAGAACTCTCTGGTGTGATGCCACTATGTAAGATAACATACTGTACATTTGTTTAACTGTGAATGACTTTTTGGCAAACAAAATTATTATGTATTTGCTCATGTATGGCCCATTTAACATATAAAAGATGAAATAATTCCTTATTTGGTGTAATAATTATGGTTAGAAAGACGGGTCACTAGTTCAATACTTTTCTACATATTAGGTTTTAATATGGTCAGAAGAAAAGAAAAAAAAGTAAATTTTGCGAGTATATGATCATGTTTTTACTCATACAGCTGTGGGGTTCGTCTTAAAAGAAATATGGCCTCTTAAAAACAACAACAAAATAAAGTCCTTCAATTAAATCCCATACGTTAAATGATACCCCAACAGTGACATGGACTGACAAAGTGAAGAAATCGTATATGTCTGCAGTCAGCTCTGACCCTGGTTGGTCACTTGAGAGTTAAAAACATGAACTGAATCCTTGTGTAACCACAGTGGGGTTGCCAGGCTTCCTGCCACCTTGCGTTTGCCTTCGGTATTACAGTTCAGCATAATCCACGGTGGATTACCACTGGGTAATGCTCCCACGATTAAAAAGGATTTTCTCTCTGGGGTTTTAATGAGAATCTCAGCAGTGTTTGTAGTGTTGACTGCCCTGTGGTCTCTCTGTCAAACCTGGTGCTTTGCATGTGTGTCAAGTCTGTGTGTGTGTGCGTGTGTGTGTGTGTGTGTGTGTGTGTGTGTGTCTCCTAATGTCTCCATTTTCTCTTTTCTGTTTGGTCCTTTATTCACTTCTGTTATCAACTAGAATTTAAGGTGAGGGATGAATGTGAAAAATTCAATAAAAATAAAATGAGGTTTTGTGGAGGAAAAAAAGATAAACTGACCTAACACTTTTCTGCATATAATTCTAAAATACTCAGATATAAAGCTACTAACATGCAAGTTAATTAAATGTTTTTAGTTTGTGGTTCATTTTGTGTATTTTCATCTGGTGGTCATTTTTATTTTTATTTTTAAATAATTAATTCATCCAAAGCCTTATGCTAAATTATATAATTCAAGTGATTGTAGAATGCCTTTCATTTGTGCTGGCTTGAAAGAAAAAAAAAGGGTCACAAGGTACTGGAATACAAATATAAATAATTAGGGAACTTATGATTTATTGTTTTCATTATATCACAGACATGGAAAGTAGGGGTCCTGCAGCACCCCCTAAAATCAAGCATTAAAAAAACATCAGTTTATAATAAAGTTTTAAAATATATATAGTTTACTGGGATATACAGTGTATACGTAGTACAACAGTATTTGTGGCAGGAAAGAGATGTTACTTTGTTTTTTATCTGCTCATTATCAAAAGCTTAGGTCTATTTATTAATAATCCTCCACGCAAAGTGGTGCAGAGCAGGCCGGAGCGTTTCTATCTCGCGTGAACAAGGTGTCGTAGAGGAGTTTTTCAAGTGTCCCACTGAATCCAAATAACCAAAGACATCGGGGCGCTGATCATCCTGTCAGCCAGACCCTTGGAGAGAGAGTTCAATCAAACCAGCTATAGCTAGAGTACTGCTGCTGTACAGTGACACTTGTAAGCCATTTGCACAATAGGGAATGTGATTTGGATAAAGTTTGTGATTATAAAATAGATGTGGTAACTAAAGGTTGCTTTGAAATTTGGAGGTCTGGCAGATTATTCGTTTAATAATGTTTAAATGTCAGAGAGAGAAAGAGGGCGAGAGAGAGAGCGTGCACATGTGGATGAGAAGCAGCGAAACAAAAACTTTCTTTGATCATGTAGCCTGATGTAACTATAACTGTCTGGTTAAGCAGTGATGTGTGTGAGCTACACTGCACACAGTGCTAAAGTGACAGCTCTCTCATTTGAGTGGGTTCAACGCGGGCTGAATGCGCCTCGTTGCATCTGCGTTAAACGCTCATCTCCTGTATGACATGGCTGTATTCTCACTGCATTTTTATAAACTATGATGACCTGGTGCGTTGACATACAGTGTAGGCTATGTGTTGACGTTTGCTGTCTGTTGTAATGAATTCAAGTGGTGTAAACTGTTGTTAATAAGTATAAATCATCCTGGCCCTTTACATTTATACAAAAAGAATGAATGCTGCGCAGCATTTAGTGTGACATTATATAGAGTTTATACAGAGGTCCTCTCAGCACCCTCAATTCTGACTGCCAGTTGCATACAAAATACCTGCTCTGAGACTCCATGATTCAACTTTAAATATACAACCCCAACAAAACTCAATCAGATGATGGATAGATAAAAACTCTAAAATCTAAAAAGATCACAGACTGCACTCACTGTCAGACACAGAGTTTGTTGACAGGATGTGTAATTATCGTTCTGGTCAAATGACTTTCAAATTCATTATTTTATGACTGGCGTGGAACACATGGCTATGATAGTTTTATTATTTTAAAGCCAGTCATGATTGGGCTATTCTGGTCGCTACTTGAAAAGTACCCTAGCTTTCTTGCTTTCACTTTCCTCTCATCACTGTGTGAGTGAGTGCTGTGTGTTGGTTGCCTGCCTTCCTTTCCTGTGGCTTTAGATTTTGTGGCATTCAAACTTTCACACTGTTCTGCCCTTGACACTTTCTCTCTCTGTGTGTCAGCATGCAAAGACAGGCCAGAAGACCAGGACTTGCCTACTTCTATGTGTCTGCATTTGTGTGTGTGTGTGTGTGTGGCTTTGTGGTGGTGGTGGTGGCGGTGGTGTGGGGCATGGAGGGGGCATGCATACTTGTGTGTGTGTGCATTTGTGTTTGCATGCGTGTGTGTGCCAGACTGGCCCCAGGGTCCTGAGCCATCACGCTTTATGAGGTATGGCAAGGTGAGAGCAAAACATCTGCTAGCCCAAAGAAAAGCCCTGGTCTGGGACTCATACTGGGTTTGGGCAGTGAGCACACACACACGCACATGTACACACACATACATTGAACTGCTCTCAGAAAAATCCATACTGGGCTCACACACACTGTCAGAACCTTTAAAATATACGAGCCTTGATCTTGATTTTCCGATTAGGCTACAAACACACACACGCAACTCATAAACCTATATATGTATGAAAGCACACACTTATATTCAAACACACGTGCACACATACATAAATCTAAAGAAAAAAACAAATGTTCTTTCATGCAGGCACGCACACACACCCTCCTCAGGCTTTCTTTTCTCTGATCCCCCAGTATGGGTTGGCTCTTGTTCTCTCTTATTCCGGCATTTCCCTCATGTCAAGGGCATTGGAACAATCCCCTAGTACCTGCCATCATGCCCCCCCCCCCGCCCCCCACCACCACCACTTCCTCCCTTCATCCCTCCGCTCCTCCCTCCCCCTGCCGCCCCTCCTGTCTTCTCAGAACACCCCGGAGAGGAGAACTGCCATGTAAGGTCTAGTGGAGAGAGGATAGACACAGAGAGCGTTCAGACCGCCTCTGACATCGGAATCACTGAACCTGCCCACATCTATTCTCTCCAACCTTGTCTGTCAGACTGCCTGTCTGTATGTTATATGTGTGTGTGTGTGTGCGTGTGTGTGTGAAGAGCAGCTCTGCCTTTTTTTTTTTTTTTTTAACCCCTTTTGTATGCAGGCGAAGTTGGCTGACAAAGTAACTTTTCTTTTCTGTCTGTGGGAAGCTGTGGGGGAAGATGTGTGCTTTCTTTCTGGTTAGGCATTTTTGGCCCCTGAGTAAATTTACTTGAGCAGGTTGAGGGTGTCTGCTTCATGGCATATCAGCGGTGCTTAGGGGCTGAAAGAGCTGCAAGTAACACTAACTCCAGCTGCAGGAATCCCATGTTTTTCTCCTCTCTCGATATTGATTCCGAGATCTGTCTGTCTGCCTCTGATCTCAAGACTTGTGCCTGTGTTGTCCCTTCGACAAGCCTCGTGAGTAAAAATAAAAGATACAAACAAACACCGAGACGGACTAAATTCTCAATCACTGAGATTCTGTCCTGACTGAAATGAAGCAGACTTCCAAAGTGGCGCAGCCAAAAGGATGTTGTCATTGTTTTGCTTTCCGAAAAGCAGCTGCCCTGTTTAATATGCCTTGTCAAGTACCCCTGAAGAGGTTTGGTTAAATTACAGTCATCGGTTGAATACCGCTTGATATTTTCCATTTTAGCTGCAGCGAGTACAATTCCTTTCCGTCTTCCACTTGGCCTGACTCCCCGTCAACATCATTTGTCTGCTCTGCCTGGTCTGTAATTGTAAAACACTTCAAACAGTCTGAAAGGGTATAAACAAATGGAAATAATGCCCTTTTTTCTGACTTAAATAAATAAAGAGATGTAATTCCAATCCATACATGCAGAATTTCAGTCAAGTGATATTTCAAATGACAACAGGCTTTACATCAAGCCTGTGGGTTTAATCAGTAATGTGTGCCTATAGAGAAAATCATGGGATCCAATTATGGAGTGATGGTGTTATTCTCCTGGATGAATTTAAAGGATACGTTCGGTTTTACTACAACTTGGGTTGAAGTTTTGTTCTTCTGGACATCATTTCTTGCAGTTATAATAGCATGCTCACCAAATGAATTTTCTGACACAGTAACTTCGCTACAACAAAGTCAGACAGGATGAAGATCACGAGCAGCCAGATGATCAGACAGGTTGTAAACAAGTCAACAGTTTAAACAGATGATCTAAACCACTGTATTTGCAAGTAAAACTAAAAGTGAGTTCCCCCCTGAAATATAATAATCAATCATTGCACAGGAAAACCGTGCGCACACACAACTACGGCAAGTACCGCAGGTCAAACATGAAACGGAAGTCGGTCTGTAAACTGTGATGGATGTTTACATTTAACTGTTTGGATCTCTTCCAAATTAGTTTGGCTAACCTGAGGGTTTCCATTAAAGGTGCCCTGAGGAATTTTCTTGTTCTTACATTCTGTTACTCACCAAACCGCATTGTGTGTATCCTTGAGGCCTATCAGATATGTTGAATGCATTTTCTTCCTTATAAAGCATTTGCAAAGCTGATTTTTTTAATATTTTAAAGAGTGCTTTGTTAACACTTTTGCTAACTTGCAGTCTTCTTCTCTCTTGCCTTTGTGATGGCCCATTGTTATGTTTATTTGGGCGTTACCGCCGCCAACTATCGGTCAGTGGAATGACGTCAAACCAGTGTGTATCACGTCATCCGTGTGCTCGTGCTTAGGGACCCTATCCTAAAAGCATTAAAGTGTAACTACACCCTCAAATTCCGCTACAACCGTAGCACCTGTCTGTCTCCTACACCTGTAGGAGGCGTGGCCTCGTGGCTACATAGTGTGTGGGTCAGGGGACACAGGGGAGACTGACTGATACTGATTAGTCTTTTTTTTTAAATATCTTTTATTTATATAAATTTCATGACGTAGACAGGTCCCAACTGGTTGACTCTATGTCAGCATGGGCCTCGCAGGTTCAGGGCTGATTTAAAACAGTAGATGTGTTGAGCCATTTTCAACCCATGAAATGCAGATTTTTATAAATTTGGTAAGAAATGTCAATATTAACACCAGCATTCATGTGTTTCATCACAGTACAGTCATATCATTTAGTTTACAGCTCAGAAAACATGTTTAATTACCTTTACCTGTACCTCTAATGGTCAAAAACTCCACAGGGTACCTTTAGAAAATGTCTGATGGTCTGACTCCTGGTGTTTTTTCTCTCATCAGACTTTTTAGCGATACCGCCGTGTTCCTAGATCTCATCAATTAGCCCTGTGAGTATAATGTTATTATTACTGATAGGAATGATGGAAAACATGTACTGTCATTTAATTGTAATGTAAATGTTCTTTAAATATAACACACATTCAAATATTCCTGTGCAAGCCTTGCTTGTAATAATTATGCTATATATGCTGTATTTATACAAAGCAGCTGATTGTGGCTTTAAAGATCTTTTGCTGCTGCTTATAGTCCATTAGTCTCATGACCCATTCTTGTCCTTGAAGCAGTCCATTCAAGAGATGTAATTTCACCTCTCTGTAACCAGAAAAAGTCTTCTTGTCTGAACATCTGAATAGCAGTTTATTCTGGAAGAAAGTTATTATTCCTCTGAAGTGACAAAAATGAAATTGACTCGTCTTTCAGGTCAAGTGTGTGGACATGGCATGTGGATATATACAGTATCATCTTCAAATAGCATGAAAGACCTACAGTATGTAAACAGCGATTGTTTGAATAACTGCAGAGTGACTTGGTTTCTGCTGTAACCCATTCCCATTTGTCTTGTCTTGAACAAGGTTGGCAGTTAGTGAAGCCACTCAGCAACCTGATAATGTAATTGAGTTGAAACAAATAGACGATTCATCGATAAGTTGACCAACAAAAATTAATTGCCAAGAATTTTGAAAATGGTTTAATCTTTTCAACAAATTTTCAAGCAAAAAATCTCTGGGTCTTCTTGAATATGATGATTTGCTGCTTTTCTTTGTCCTATATGATAGTGAAGTGAATGTCTTTGGATTTTGGACTGTTGGTCCGGCAAAACAAGATAACTGAGGATGACACCTAGGGGCTCTGGGAACGTTTTATGGCAAGGCTAGCATAAAAAGTTTATCAGTTGACATATATACACTCAATCAACAATTATATGGCTGCTCACTGTCTATTAAGAACATACATATATGTGTTTTGCACACAGTGAAATATAACCGCCATTGTAATTACAACACCTTCTTTGTGGCAAAGTCTGGTTCATTAGCGCACATCATCACGTTTAGCCAAGCAGGTTCGAGACCCCAGTCTTTCCATACATTACTGATAGCAAAACAAAACACACACACACACACCTTAAAATGCATTTTCTGTTATCATCTGGCTGCGTACAATAGCATATTTAGCAATCCTCTCTGAAGAGCAATTTGCCACAGAACAAGGTGCATGAAAGTGTATGCATGAACGACATCTGATCCAGTTCAGGAATGAATTAGTGACTGTGCCATTGCTCACTCACGCACATGAAGAACACAGAGAAGGAGAGCAATTGGGAGTTTGACATAATGAGAAAGAGAGAGCGGCAGTTCAACAGAGAGGAGAAAAGAAAACGAGAGGGTGGCTTGAGGAACTCTTCGATGAATGTGCACCATGACTGTGTCGCGGTGGTGGGCCGCCGGAGCGAGCGAGCTAAATGGCAAATGCAGATTTGCTGTAAATAAGTGGCTACTTCTTACAGACATTATGCAGTGGTGTGGGTGTGTTTTAGTGTGTGTGTGTGTGTGTGTGTGTGTGTGTGTGTGTGTGTGTGTGTGTGTGTGTGTGTGATGCATATGTAGTAGCCATAATGGAAATCACTCAAAGCAGAATTTTTAACTCTCTGAAATTTAACATAGTGTGAGGTGGGGGTTTCGCTTACTCCAATTTAGACAATAGCTTCACCTGCATTAAACACTCTTTGTTGTAGTTTTTTTCATGCAATTCTCTCAAATTTTGTGCTACGCTCATGCCACTCTAAATCAAGTGTCTGCCATCAGCGCAATCTTGAGCAATCTGAATAGGCATTGGGTTTGACATAACAAATTAGAGACAATAATCATAGAGGATTTTCTGGACGGCGCATTAGGCAGCACGCAGCTAGGAGGCATGAAGTGGAGGCTGGGGAGGGAAGGCACAGGTGTTGGGGTGACTTCCAGACAGAGAAAGGATGGGGGAAAGAGTGTAAATGAGAGATGTGTGAAGAGCAAAGGAATAGAGGTAAAAAAGAGATAAAGGGAGCAAGATGATGACAGAGTGGGAGAGGAACAGACAAGAAGAGTAACTTCAACCAAAAAAGGTGATTTAATTGCAAACAAGCCAACTGACAAAGTTTTTAGCCCACATATTGGCAGGCAAGAGTACACAAACACACACACACACACACACACAACTAAACACACACGCTGGCTGGCAGAACATCACATTATGGCACCTAGATTATCCAGCAGGCATCTGGTGAGGCAGCTAACACGCTCTAGCAGAGCATGCAGGCTAGGCCATATGTGCGTATGTGTGTGTTGCGTGTGTGTGTGTGTGTGTGTGTGCGTGCTACCATGCATGTTGTTGTGTGCGGTTGGCTATGTTCATGTATGTGTGTTTATGTGTGTGTCAGGTGTCTGTGGGGACAGCTGCTCACTAAATAGTATTATTGTGTCTAATTGGGGATTACCAAGTCAGTGTGTAGTGGTGGAAAGTATTTTGTCTCAGCTGTTGACAGGGCGCACATACACAGATGTACAGGAGCGGGGGTGGGTGTTTGAATTACTGCTGATATGATTAGTCAATGAATCGATTTGTCAATTAGCCGAAAACTGACTGACAGCAACTTTGGTGATCGATCCCTTGATGGGCCTTTATACAAATACACAAAACTCAAGAAAACACATACAGTACAAAGCAGCATAAAAATTCAAACAGTGATACAATAAAATGACCATAAAACTGGTGAAGGATGAGGTGATCACCTTGATTGGATATGACTTGGAGCTATCACCTCTTCAGTGTATTTTGGCAGCTAAAGTGGACAGTGCAATGAACAACTACAACATTAAAATGATTGGAATACTCCCCTGCACTGGCTGATTGGTATAAAGAGGTACTGAGAATGCTCTCTCTGGAAGAGCTGACCTACACCCTTCAAGTCAATGTCGCGGGATTTCTTAAGATATGGCAACCAGTCTTGGACACGGTGGACCCCTCTGGACTGGACTTCGTTCTACCTTATTAACAACATTGGAATTGACCACAGCACATCCTAGTAATTTGATTTCAATTATGTCAGCCTGGTGATGTGTGCTTTTTAAAATATATATATATTTTTTGTCATGTTTGTAAAGTTGCGACTTCTGCTGTTTTTGTGTTTTGTTAAGGTTGTTCAAAAATATTAAAAAAGTGGTTCTTTATATATTTCAACCTGGGAGTACAAGTAATTGTTGCCAGAACCTCAATAAAAAATGTAAAAAATGACCATAAAACTCAATAGCAAACACCAGGAATGACTATATGACTGATTCATCTTTAAAAACAGTTTCAGTTTGAGTTTGACATGATCTAATTCATTACGTTTGAGTTCTGTTTATAAGGAGTCCTACGTATTGATCCTCAGAACACACCCCGAGTTACTTTGCCAGGAACCTTGAGAGGAACCACCAGGTCACTGAGTACCTTAAAAGACTGGTTATTTATGCATCCATGGACGACTTAATATTAGCAAATTAAATGAAATTATCAAAACTTAACATATTTAGTTTCTTCAGAATATGGCATCTTATCGGTTTCCTATCCAGAGTTTTAATTGTAAATTCATATAACAGAGGGAAGCCCACGGATTTCACACGTCAAAGTCTGGAGGACTACTGCATATGTGAAAACAGTTGTATAAAGCCTTTTGTGGCTCCAGAGATGTCACTTGAGTCAGCGTCGGATGGGGCTGAAGACAGTTTGAAAATGAAAAAAATCTGGGGATGTGGAGTTAAAAAGAAGTGACCTTACCAGAGATCTGCAGTCCGCTCCTCATCTCTGCTTGAGGCTAGCAGCTTGAGGCTACATTACATCAGCTGCTATCTCTGGTTCTGCTGCATTGATTTTGAATCTTGTTTTTTTTTTTTTAAACTGTCCAGCGTGACCAGAATTCCACACTTGAAGGTCATGTGATAACAACTAAACCATCTCCATGAGAACTGAGCAAACTCCATCTACAGATGAAGGCCAAAAATGTGACTGAAAATAAGTGGACCTTGTGCTAATCAACAAAATATTCAATACATTAACTAAATAGGTGGGATTTTTATGACTTGTAAAAGACTAATGTCCTAAAGAAAACAGGTAATGTGTTGGTGCAAATGATATTCTGTGTGTACTGTATGTGTGTTTACACTTTGCACTTGTTTGTGAAGTAAAGTTGACTTCATTCTGATTGTTTCTGTAAAATCATCCATGCTTTCTGTTTTGTTATATGTCTTTTTGTGTATTTCTGCAAATACACCATTTGACATATGCTACTTCTTTAGCAAATATAGTTGAGTGTTTCTTGAGACATCCGTTGATTAGTTCACTGTGCGTTCCACCATATGTTAGCACGTTATTCCAGCTTCTTTGATTCAATCAAATATATTCTCCACTGCTACTCCCAAAAATATATCCCTCTGCATTTTGACTCACACTGCTTTCGCCTCACTGTCAGTGTTGCTCTACATCTGCCTTTTCTCTTGGAGTAGACTTCTTTTATAATATCACAGGATAAAAACCTTTCCCGAGCAGACATCCCTGTGCTCAGATACACACATGCATCTGTGCACGTAGTGGCACCTGCAAAAAGCGAGAGCATGAACACATACAAATCAGACATGGAAATGCATACACGCCCCCACACACACTTTGATCTTCACGCCCACCGTCCCCATACTCACTTCCCCAACAATCGCTGAGACAAATCGCTGTGGGATCTGCCTCCATGTCTCCAAACAGCCAGTCATACAGTACCTATCCGTCTAAGCCTTGACACACAGCAATGTAAAAATAACACGGCAGCACTTAAAAAGGCACCAGGGGAAAGGAGACAAGGCAGCCAAAAGCACTTCTGTTTATTTCTAATGGGACACCCACATAAGCCGGGAAGGGGGTATTTGTCACAAATCCACAGGGAGAAAACATTTCAATAGACTGCCATGATTTACTCATTGGCTGCCAAGAACCACCAAAAAAATATATATTGTTGAAGCTAAATTATCCTCCAAATAAAAAGGCCTGGCAAAATCGCATACAGTACAAGTCAATGGATGGAGAAGGACTTGGTTTGGAATAGTGTGACATTTTGTGGAAAATGCACTTACTCTCTTTCTTGCAGAGAGTTACATGAGAAGACAGGTACGACACTCATGTGTATACATGCAATATGAAGTTGGGGCCAGAAGTCAGTTAGCTTAGCTTGGCATACAGACTGGAAAGAGGGAGACAGCTAGCCTGGCTCTGTTTGAAGATAACAAAATCAGACTACCAGCACCTCTAAAACTCACTAATCAACATGTTATATCTCATTTGTTTAATCTGTGCAAAGTCTTCCTGAAGACTTCAGGTAGTCACTGCTCCTGGCCAAGAAATAGTCCAGCAAATAACCCCACTTCAAAGCACACATTTTCTTCGCTTTAACACTTTGGCTTTTGTATGGATTAAACAAAAGAAATTAAAGAATTTTAGAGGTGCTGGTAGGCAGTGGTGGAATAAATACTCAGATATTTTACGTAATACCACAGTGTAAAAATACTCAATTACAAGTACAGTCCTGCATTCAGAATCGTACTTAAAAAGTAGCAGTGAAAGTACAGAAGTATCATCAGCAAAATGTGCTTCAGGTATCAAAAGTAAAACGACTCATCATACGAAAAGGACCCTTTCAGAGTATTATATTAGTATAGATAGTTGGTTTTTACTTCCGTGACATGACAAAAGTTTGGCCCATCCCACATGGTTTTTACAAAATACGTCAAACATCAAAAATATATGATCTGCTGGTAACACATGTATAAAACAAAAAAAAAACCATTATTTATGACAATTAATGCACTTCTATATACTTCCAAATAACATGTTTATATGTAAAATTTCACATAAATTGTAGACTGAATAGCAGAAGAAAGAAATGCTACAAATCTAAAGTTTATCCTGATAAAAACCTTTTTTTCCCTCATCTGCCAGGCTTTCTCTAGCTGTCTAACCGTTCTGCTCCGTATGTGAATAGCCAGCTCAGTCTTTGTGCATCATTCTTAATATATATGGCTTATGATTATTGATGCATTACTGTGTAAACCGCATTTTAATCCTGTAGCTGGTTGAGGTAAGGCTAGTTTCAAATACTTTATATACTGTTGCAAAGTTTAATCCATAATAATGCATCATATTTTATAGAGTGATCATATGTTTTTTAACTATATGTAAAAGTATCCAGTAACCAGCAGTCAAGAACGTAAAGCAGGTACCGTGTGTTGAAAGTTGCCTGGCCTGGAATGCAGTGTGTGCATGTTACCTGCATGTCTGTTTCCAGCATGTGTTTGTGTGTGCAGAGCTCAGCGGAAGCGAGGCCATATGGAAACACGGTAGAGGCTTTTTGCACCTCTTCGCACCTTCTGGTCTTTCCACTGTTTATATTGCCGTAGGGAGGAAGGGAAGGGGAAGAGGGTGGAGAGGAGGTATAGAGAACAAGTAAAGAACTCGAAATGGCTTTCTGAGGCATGCTGTGTGTGAGGACGCTGCAAGGACGCGAGAGATATTGTTGGAAGGGGATGGGGGGGCGGGGGGTCAAGGAATTCCTGAGCAAAGAGGGAAATAAACAAACCTTGATAGACCAATACAAAGGCTCATACAGCATATACGTACATCTAGCCACATAATGTTCATAAATAAATAATAAGTCATATTGTTATATAATTCCTTGAAGAGGTTGTTTGAATGCAATCTCAGCCTTTGTGAATGTACATGGTGTGTCATGTAAACAGCTTTTGTTTCACACAGTGGATCCGGCATGCTAAACAGCCCTCCGCTAGTGTCTGACAACTTTCTAAATGAAGCTCATTATGTCCTCATTGATTTTTCATATTCCTTCTCACCGGTAAATACCCCCAAGGTGCTCCTCTTACACTCTGCCCTCGCGCTCGCCGCTCCGCCCCGTCTCTCTCTCCGCGGTACCTGCGCTATCTATCCATCTATCCATCGTCCCGCCGGTTTTTATCCAGCGCTCCCCGAGCGGCGGCAAACAGCAGAACACTTAAGGGAGCTGAACGGTTTCCAATTAGCAAAACAAATACCTCCGCTCACTCTCACCCTGTCACATAGTGCCTCAGAGAGCCTGGGCGGCCATTACAGACAATTAGAATTTAATAAGCCCAATATGCTCACTGTACTAATGGAGAGGGAGGAAGGGAGGCGAGGAGGGAGAGCGAGAGATGTGCCCTCATCATCCCTCTCTCTCTCCCTCGGTTGCTATATATTTCTTATTGCTCTAAATCCTCGTAGTTGTCCTGGCAGCTTGTTCTTATTTGAATAGTGTCAGGGCTTTCCGGGGTAATCTCAGTCACTATACAGCCCTCTCTCTCGTTCCCTCTCTCTCACTGTCTCTCGCTCTCTCACCAATATAATTTTCTCACCTTTTTTTCACCTCTTTTCTTCTCTTGGCCTTTCTTCCTACTCACACCTATTTCTCTCCATTCCACCCATCTCACTGTTCCTATTCATTCATTTATCCCTTCCTCTCGTTCTCTGCCAGTTCCTTCCTCACCCTCCCTCCAGTTTTTTTTACCCTCATTTCTCACCTGTCTCGTCTTGCCCCCTCAGCCTGGCTCTGTCACTCTTGCACGTTTTTCTTTTGTTATTTCATCCGATTGTATTTATTTTTCTCCCCATCTCGGCTCTCATTTTACTCTGACTCTACATTCTATCTATTCCACTTCACTTCTTACTCTCTGGCCTCCTCTTTCCTCTCTGTTACACTATCACCCCTTTTTCATTCTCTCTTTCATCCTCCATCCACGCTCAACCTACTATATCTCTGCTCGGTCTCAGTGTCTCCTCTTAGTCTCCCTCTCCGTTTCGCCTGTGTAGTAAGGCCCTATGAAATGAGGTGATACAAATGGCATTTTATGGGGCTGTGTAGCACAACCAGGCCGAACACGGCAGGCAATCATAAAAGCCATTGTCTGTTGCGCGTGCCACTTTTAATGTGTTCCATTTGATTTAATGCAAGCGATAGGTGAGGCAGGAGAGGAGGTGAGGCCTCGGAGGTGAGGATGAGAGGGAGGGGAGGGGTAAGAATAGAGATAAAGGGGATAAAGAGACAGGGTTAGAGAGGGAGAGAGGGGAAGGAGAGAATAAGAAAAAGACAGGAGAGAGCTAGCTATCTAGGTCGTAACTGGAGTCCTCACTTCTGGGTTGAAATAATAAGGGACAGCCGGGCTGATATCTAATTTCTAGGGAAGAAATGCCATTTAGAGTGAGAATGAAAATGGAATGCATGCAGGGGAGCAAGCCGCGGTAGAAAGACAGATGAACAGACGGGGCAGAGTGAAATATTAAAAAATAAATGCAATATCCAATGCACAAAGTGATTACATTGCCAGAGGGTGGCAGAGGTGTGAGGATTCTGATGGCTTTTTTGTGCTTATAAAGCTGTTCATTTAAAAGAACAGGCCTATTTACATCCAGATGGGGACCTTGTAGGTATTACCTACATACCCCTTCCACCCTCACCCCAATCTGGGAGAGATATGTGACGGGGGTAATTGCATAAATCCGTCGTTAGTGTACAAGATTGGATGCATGATTCAAATTTCAGCCCCTTTTATTTTTCAAAGTCCATTTCTGTCCGTGTGCTTGGGGGGGTGGAGAGGGGCTGCTGTTAGCAGTAGATTGCAGTACCTCAGCAGTTCAATTACACTCACTTGGATGAAAAGTCCAAGACTGATGAGCTCGTCTCAACATGCTGTGTATGGCTCTCGTACAAAGATAAAAATGAGCCTCATCAAACCTCTGTGCTTAATATAGAGTTCTGAACAATGCATCTGACTCATTTGACTGGCCTAAATGAATAGGTTTTATAAGCCTGGCACACACAAAATGCACATGCACACGCTAACAGTCCATTCTAGGTTCTTTCTTGTTTCTTGTTTCCTCCTCTTCTTCTATTACATTTTTTCCCCACCTCATTGTCTCCATGTTTTGTCTTTTTCTCTTCTCATTATCATTATCAGTGCCATCACCATTGTGGTTAGAGTTGACATTGATGATAATGTTATCATGCTCCAAACTCTTGGTAATTTGGCACATTATTTACACCTGACATTTCAGGTGCTTTGTGTTGAGATTGTATTCAGATGTGATTCATTTTGATATTTGTATAGCTAACAAAAATCTTCATCAGTGATTCATGTTGACTTCACAATATACAAAAATGTCCTCCCTGTTAGCGATTTTGATACCTAAACTCAAGGTATCTGCCAAGTATTGATTCAATACATGGCATATAGTGATAAATAAGGCAGAATTGTGTACCAGGGATTGCTGTGGCACAAAAAATTGAGTTGGTGACCCCTGTGACTGAATGAATGTAACTGATAGCCGAAACATTGAATTTTATAATGAGATTGACAAGGAAACTGTTTAAGTCACATCTGACAGATTGACTTAATAAGGTCAGTAGTGGCGCTAATATCGATCTGGTGGATCAGATCGGTGGATCTCTAGCTCTTTGAGTCTCATACACAAGGAGCAGTTCTCTTCACTGCCCTGTATGCTAGCACCAGGAGTCTTAGGGCACCTTCACACCTGTAGTTTGGTTCATTTGGTTAGTACCAAGTAGCATTCCAGACTAGCTGCAGAGGTCTGGTGGCAAGCGCTGGGGTTTCGTTGCAGTAGGCCATTGGAAGATGACAAGCACCACCTGGGTCAGCTGCCTAGTGAGGAAGGGGTGGATATAATGTTTTGGAAGGGCCATGGGGAATTTGTATTTGGCCTGGACAAACTTAAAGCAGCACTCTCTTCCTGAGTTTGTTTAAACAAATAGATTTTAATCTGTTCCCAGTGCACTGTGGTGCTTATATACCAATCGGACTGCAATCTAAATTAATGCCAGGTGTTATGGGTATAATAGACTTTCAGGCTCAGCAGCAACATGGAAACATGTTTAGTTCGACTTAATGTAAAGTTGACAGTGTTTAGAGAAAACCGCATCCCATGTTCATGCATTTCATTAACATCTACATTTCTCATGGTTACTGATATTTTAATGTATTCTTGTTCATTCCACACTACCCCTTTCTATTCTAGTTAAGACCTACACCACCAATAATCAGAGTCAGATAAATTATGCAGAAATGTGTCCTGTAATGCTACTTGTCAAACGGCTGTAGGCTAGTGGTTGATCTGGCTTGGCTCGCGTGACCACAGTGATCAGTGCTTTTGGCCAACCCTTGTCTCTCAGCCTAATAGCTATATACACTCTGAGAGCAGTCCTGTGATTGTCAATGAGCACTTTAGCTTCCAAGCACCATGAGATAATTAGCTTGCCTTTCCTGCCTGTCAGACTTGGCAAGACCTCCCTGGTTTCTTTCTCTCAATTTTAATATTTTCTTTTTGGTGAGAGTGCAGAGAAAGTAAGCAAGATTTTCTCAAAGTTATAGGAATCTAGGATAGTGCACAAAATTGATTACTGTTGTAATTCATCATTCCCATGGCTCTTTGTTACTGATGCACTGTATCATATGTGCCTTGATAGGATGTTTCTATTGGATGTTGATTGGACCCAAGTGTGCTTGAGGAAAACCCACTCCAGTATCCCAAGGAATTAGGTCCACATTGGATGATACTGCATCTCACAATTTACGTCCAGTGCCAACGTTCGGTGCCAATGCTTGAAGTAGTCTGTCTTTTGAGTAGCAAGGTTGAAAATAAGAGTGTGGAGGTCAGGGTGGTGGATGGACATGTAGCACGTCAGACTTTCATGTGGATGGCGAGATTTTTAATTATTAACTGTAGCCACAATGCTTCCCTAACCTTAACCAAATGTTTTAGTTGCCCATTTTACATAAAGGTCAGTTTACAAGTCATGACAATAACTACTCAACCTATGGAGTACACATATACAACAGTTGAGTTATAAACTGGGGGTGTGGAGTTTAAAACATGGACATTTACCAGGCAGTGAGGGTCTAATGAAAGAAGGTATCAAGCTGTATTGTGGGAAATGTAGGATCAAGCATTTTTTGAGCTTGACCCACACCAGAGACTAACATCTGCTGCTACTTCCATTTTGGCCATTCTTTTTCAAACCTGTCTTTTGTGAGTCTGAAAACTTTATGGAAGTTAAGAAGTGTGCGCAAAGAGGACAAGACAAGATGGTATACTGCTGTTATGGAGAACAAACCTTTGGATTTCCTGATTTCTAGCAAACCATGCCCCAAAAGTTGCTTCACTCAGTCTAGGAGTGGTAAAACAGAACTGTCTAACTAGCTATATTGTTAAAATTTACTACCTTTACCTTACCTTATCTTTGATGCATGTCTCAGAAGTAAGCCCAAGTAATTTGGTGTCACAGAAATAGCTTGGCGGAGACTGAGAAGTATCCGAATGATTTAGTCGGTGGTGAAATAACAGTTCTGCATTCAAAGATCTACTTAGCTGCTGATGTAAGCTATTTTTCCCCTCTCGTTCACCCCCCATTTAATCACTGGATGTAAATCAAACAGAGAAAGAAAGCACTAATTTAAACCTGCTTGAAGAGTTTGGGTCCCCATGGGGACTTAATAAGGTGGAGTGTCTTGCTGTGATGAGAGTGTAAAAGCGGATTAATCCCTTTTTTAAAAGATTGTGACATAAAAACCTAAACTTGGAGGCAGATGATTAATAGAGTAGGAAATAAGGGAGTGCTGTTTATTAGCAATGGCTGTGCTCTGCAGGCAGTAGAAAGCCAGAGAGTTAGCCAACTCAACCACACATACTGTACGTACACACATTGCAGTACTTACCATGTCTGTGGCACGACCTTACCCAGGTGTTTTTCAACAAGCTGTATCTCTCTGTCACTATTATTATAATTTCTGGGCACCCAACTGGATTGATTCATAGAGATGGTGTTTCCTAATTATGCCCAAGGCGATATATTCTACTGCACTTCTGATTGAACTGAACTTGTTTGGCAAGTCTCAAGTGCTTGTAGGCAATGTTTAGACAGACAGAAATGGCTTTCATTCGCGTTGTTTTCAAAATGAAAATACAGGATTTTCAAAGCCATGTGCCAGGCAAGTTCATCTATCCAACAATGAAAATACGTTTTTAAAAAGTTATGTCTGCTAATCCTCTGCTCTGTCAAAAGACTGAATATTAGCAGGGATGCACAATCCAATCCATGAGCCCCAATACTGACATTATGAAGCAAATCGGGTATTAGTCAAATGTGACAGATTCACATTAAATATGCACAGTTTTCTATTTTGCTCCATTCATTTGCTCATTGTCACAACAGCTCAGCACTGTTTGTAAGGTCTGTATCTGTACATGATACCAGAAATCCTGTGACCAAATCGTGTTTTAATTCTATTAGACAAGTTGAACATGACGTTGTGTCTACTCTCAGGTCAGGATATGGTAACAAGACTCTACAGCCATGCTAGCAGCTCTGTGAGGCTGTACTTAGGTGCTGTGGTGCTTTGAGCTAAACGCTAATGTCAGCATGCTATCATGCTTACAATGGCAATGCTGACGTTTAGCAGTTGTAATCTTTACCATGTTCACCATCTTAGTTTAGCATGTTAGCATGGTAACATTTGCTTATTAGCATTAAACACAAAGCACAGCTGAGGCTGATTGGATGTGTCTAGTTGTCACTAGTTTTACAGGTAGTTGGTCATAAACTAAAGTATTGGACAAATTAAAGTTTTGACCTGATGGCACTAGATGAAAGGTTTAGGGATCAACAAAATGATTACCATTCATCCTGAGGGAGACATGGACCTTCTGTACCAAATTTCATAGCAATTCAGCCAATAGTTGAGACATTTTACTCAAAAGTACAAATGTCAACCTCATGGTGGTCGCAAGAGGAAAGGTTAGGGGATCACCAAAGTCATTAGGAATTAGGATAAATTGTCTTGGAACCATGAATGTCTGTACAAAATGTTGTACAACTCCACTCAACAGTTGTTGAGATATTTTAGCCTGGACCAAAGTGGTGGTAGATGTTGAAGTATTTCACTGGATAAGTTAAACATTTTTACCTACTGGCAGTGGTAGATGAAAAGTCAGGGGATCACCAAAGTCATTAGGATTCAGCATATTTGATGAAGTTGATGTACTTGCATGAATCTTGCAGTTTTGGGGTTGTATCCACATGGTTGCATGCACTTATTGTAAGTCGCTTTGGATAACAGAGTGAGCTAAATAAATGTAAAGTAATGATTCATCCTCTGGGGATCATGAATGTCTGTACCAAATTTCATGACAATCTATCCAATAGTTGTTGAGGTATTTTAGTCTGGTCGAAAGCGGTGGACCAACCGACACTGCCACCCCTACTGCCAAATTTAACTGAGGGTGGTGCATTATAATGATGCAAGCTCATGAACTGTCTATGTATTTAGAATATATACACAAACATACAAAGAATGGTGGTCTGTTAGTGTTATTTTAATATATTCATGCTCATTTTCCATAATTATTGCGACAAAGACAGCACTGGTATATACTTTGTACTCAGACTCCCTTAGTTTAGATATCAGAATCTGTAATGGGAGAGAAAAGGCTGGATCCCTAGTTTCTAGAAGTGCAAGGTTGCTGTACAGTACACTGTATGTACAGGGGGTTTTTGTGTGTGTTCTGTCTCACAGCTCTGTTGCTGTGTGTCTGGAGTTGAACTTGCCCCTACAGGCCTTCACACATATCCAAGCCACAAGTCTAAGTCTGATGTGCTCCTCTCAGGTTTTCCACTGCCCCCCCTCCCTTCTGTAGAGAAAATACACACCGTGAGCATCCGCCCCCCTGTGAGAGGAAGATAAAGCGTGACTGCTTCCTCAGCTCAACTTCTGAGTTTGGAGAGAAGTTTGAAAAATGGATACAATTTCAATGGGCACAGGCTCTGAGTCTGCATTTAGGGGTTCTATAAATTATCTTTAAAGAATATTTGTTCCTTTCATTGGCTTTGCAGAGACAGTATTTAGTTTTAAAATACTGCAATTACACCATGTCCTTTAAATGGTCACTTACTCTTCTTATCCAGTCTGAATGGATGAATGAGTCACTGTTCATACTGTTGCACCTTAAACACAATATAAACTTCCCTTCTTTCTAATTATTAATTTATGTGGAAGTTGGAACAATGTGTCAAACGAATCAACATCCATGTCTGTGATCCACAATCTTCAAAAAAACTGAATAGCTACATCAAACAGGGATCTCATATGCATGAATTTACACTCTAGTCCCGTTCTTCAAAGCAAGAATATCAACATTATTGAACTATTCGCTATGATCACTGTTTACAAAAGCCAGCGGAAGATGAAAGTGGCTTGTGTTCACATGTGATAGGGAGGAGGAAAGGGAGAGATACGGTGGAGTAGAAAAGAGGAGGGGATAAACAAGCTTTTCTTGGAGAGAAAATAAGAAAACACAAAACCGAGGAAAGAAAAGGGAGACAATCAGAGGAGACAGGGAGCTACTTTAACTCACTGCAGAAATGCACCACCAGCACCCGCGCCCCATTCTTACACCATCCCTGTAATCATTTTCAACACATTAAATTTGGATTAACAACAATAGCTGAATTACAATACTAGCTGCCAAGGAAATTATTTTCACCTCACTAATGAAATTCATGAAATAATGCCTGCCGTGATTCCCACCTCAACGTAGACTCACTCTCGTTCACACTCGCGCACAAACACACACGCACGCACACACTATGTACATGTGAACCCAAAGGGGTTGATTAGGGAGTAATAATGGAGGTGCTGGCATGTCATTCATCACTGTACGAAAGCAGAGATGTGTTGTATTGTTTACCTGCAGTGTCTATGATTAAATATGGAAATGCAGCAGTAGCTTCTTAGGTGTAAATTGATTAGATAGAGCAATTTGCCATGTTTAAGGTTACAGAATTTAGGCTGGGCATACACCTGAGCAGACCACAAGGGAACCACTACAATGACATACTGTTAACAGGAGGGAAACATGTACGGTAGAGGGCTCTTGAGGTAACTACAGCAAGACAGGCAGAAGCGAGAGCTTGTGTGTGTGTGTGTGTGTGTGTGTGTGTTAGCGTGAGAGTGTGTGTCAGATGTGCATGCAAAGAAAATATCAAGAATTCAAATCCTTTCAATACAAGGCACTCAGGCATAATCCACATTAAGTCACATATATTCATACAAACGTAATAAAATTTAATTGAATGAGTCCACAGTGACGTCTCTCTCTCTCTCTCCCTCTCTCTCTCTGATGAGATGAGCCCTCGCTTGGCTACCTCATACTGTGATGTGCTGAATTATTTCATGAATTGCCGGCTTCTCTACAGAGCAGAGCATTCACTGTAATGTTGTGAGATGTTAGGACACCTCTCCCTGTGCACTTTTCTCCTCCGGTCTCGCCAAGGCCCTGTAGGCCCGCGCCGTGATCGAATGAGACAGTGTGTCTGCACATGTGTGGCTGCATACGCGTGTGTGCTCATGGAATATGTATGTGTGCATATTTATCAGATTATGTTTGTGTTTCTCCTGCTGGGAGTATGCTTACATGTAGATACATGTTCATGTTCGCTCTGTGTGACCTTATATATGTCTACATGTGCGTGTGTGTGTGGGTGTCCGACGGTAATCCCTGTGCATTCGCCAGCCAGCTCCAGTCACGGTCAGTTAAGAGGGACTCTCCCTGATGCCGGTACCCCAACAGAGGAAACCTAAATCAGGCTGACACGCTCCTGACACACCCTGCACCAGCGCCAAATTGTTCCTGACAGTATCAAATGCATCCCATTGGGTGTTCGACAGTAGTCCAGTTCCCCTGACCTCTTCCTCTAGTGCAAAGTCTAGGGCAGAGAGACAGATTATATTGGAAAGAAAGAGAATTATTATTGGGATGGGGTTGGTGCAAAGTGTGCTTATTTCTCATTTCTTCCATGTCAAAAATGAGATAACAGTAATTGCTGTTTGACTGAAAGGAACCAAAATGAACCAAGTTTAAAGAACAGAGGGGCATGGAAGAGGAAGGCAAATGGTAGTTGCGGAGAAACAACATTTTACAGTTTTCAAGTCACATTCCTCTATACCGAGTTCACTTTTTTAAAATTCTTTACACAGCCAGCACAAAAGAAGTCAATGTCGATTAAACTGTGGATCACTTTTCATTGCTTTCACACAAAATTCTTTCAATGAACACATCTTTCAAATTGCGTGGACTGTTTTCTTACTTAATTCAACCACCACCAAAATTCTTTTTATCTACACTTTGCACGTTATACTATTGTCAAAACTGTTAAATTTACGTTCAAAACCATACAAACTTAACTAAAAAGCAATAAAAAATATATATTGGGACACTGAACTCCTCATTTTATTCCTTGATGACCTCTATGAAAGACTGCCAGGTGAGGAAAGGGGGCAGGTGAGGCAGAATCCAGAAGGTATAGGACAATGTGCAGTTTCACCATTCTCTCCAGTCACAGAGTAACCACTCTGAACAGCCCATCCCACGATGGTGTCACTTTTCCTTCCGTCTTACTGTCTTTTCCTCAATCCCATAGAGGAAACTTTTTCCTCACCGAGATGGAAAGTTTATGACCACCAGCCACATGATCAGATGTCCCTCTTGGACACAATGAATGCTGGATGTCTGGACATATCTGCAGAAGATTGCTAGGGATGGATCAGGCATCAAAAAGATTATTTCCCAGGTTGATTACAGGAGAGGACAGAAGGTGTGATGTGGATGACAACTGGTCAAATGCAGAAGGTAGGGTTGACTAGCACTGTTGTATTTCTATATCTGTAGCTCTTCTATACAAGTATGTGTAGTGAATATCTGTTTGTATTGCATTACTGGAATTACTTTAGTTTCATTTTGTGCACTTGGGGGGAAAAAAAAGCCTATTGACACATATTGCAACATTTCTGATTCATTTTGGTGATATTTACTGTGAGGTAGCACAGCCCATGCAATAAAGAACTGACCTTAATTTTGTTGTAATGGAATCTTATATAAAATATATTAATAAAAGATACTTTTACAAAGACAATAGTGACACTAATTGTAATGCTAACTGTTGTTAGTGATGTAGTAATGAGTGTTACTGTTGGCAGACAAATGTTGTCAGTGTTCAAGAGTTGATACTGAGAGGTGCATGAAGTGTGGATGTGATATGAACTGTTGTGCTGAGCTGTATGTCAGTAAAGAGAACCGTTTGAAGAGGTTTGAAAAAATGAACTCGGTATAGAGTTCACTAACATTCTTTTGAGAACACTTAAGGAAATGGTGGTAGTTGGAGTTCTTTTGTTGTATCAATACACTTTAGTAAGGACATCTAAATGAATCAAATCTTAAAGCTTTTTAGAAGTAAGTAGGTCCCAAGGCCTTCTGACTCATGTGGTCTGCTCCAGTCTAAGAGAGGCCTGACCCACTCTCTCTTTATTCTCCATCCATTATCTATACTGCTTATCCTTAGAGGGTTGCGGGGTCGCGATGGCCAGAGGCGGGGTACACCCTGGACAGGTCGCCAGTCAATCACAGGGCTGACACAGAGACAAACAACCATTCACGCTCACAGTCAGTGTGGGTGTACAGTACCACTGGTGACTGAATGTGTCAAACCAAACTCGGAAATTATTAATTTAGAAGAAGTGTTAGTTCATTGTTTGTTCATCTGTTCAATAGACATTTTGAGTATGTATGACATATTTCATATGTCAGTGTGTGATGCTCCCCCTGCAACTTGCCCCCTAGGTCGCTGTTGCCAAACGCATTTTAGTCAACTTGCCTAATTTAGTGATGGTTAATCAGGCAAGTCATGCCAATGAAGCAAAAAAGGGCACATGAGCTGACATATGACACATGGTTCACCATTAGCCTACAGTCTGACACAAACCCCTGACTTGTTATGTTTATTATGTGTGGATAAGCAGGTAAATGTCATCATGGCAATCAGAAGGTCAGAGATTCAGTTGCAGGGCAGATCAACCAGAATATTGAATTTAGTCAGCAGTTATAAAGGATCCCTGCAAAATACATACTAGACGCATTTGCACTTACACATTTTAATGTTTGTTACGTTTTGATGCTCAGTGGATAGAAAATAGTAGTAAAACTGCTTAGGGCGTATGGATATGCTGTTCATTAAAAAGTAATTCAAAGTGAGAGTCTGTGCATTCTTCTGGGGCTGTTTTTAAATTGGGTTTGCTACTTTAAATCTGAACCTGAGTTAGATTGTCCCCCTTCTTTCCACACATCCTGCTCCACTTTCACACTTGTTGTTCCAATTTGTGGTATGTTTGCATAATAGTTTTAAGTGCAGCTGTTCACCACTGTTGCCAGGAGACAAGGTTAGTGCCCATGTTGACAAACGCAGGGAAAATGGTGAAAAGTGTACAGTATTGTTTATTTCTATATCTAGTTGGGGCTCAATGTCATCCTCTCCCTATACATCAGGGTTTGCATTTTTCTATAATTTTCATTCAACTACCAATGGTTAACAATGCAGGAGTGCCCCTAGTAATGATGTGAGGACACCCACACATGGATATTCTTCCTTTGACAGTAAATGTTCCACTTGATTGCCCACAAACTGCAGCAGAGTTTGATTAGAGCCCATCTCCGATCACCTCATACTGTACAGGTGGACACAGGTATGGTGTCTTGGTCCATTTGATAAAAGCATTCATATAACCACATTTTCAGCAAACCGATCCCAAATTCTTCAAAAACAACTCAGTTTTAGTTTGGATGAACTTGATCATATTAGGCATGCCATTGGGGGTCATTTTACCTT
Organism: Macquaria ambigua; assembly: GCA_008360985.2. Classification (NCBI taxonomy): domain Eukaryota; kingdom Metazoa; phylum Chordata; class Actinopteri; order Centrarchiformes; family Percichthyidae; genus Macquaria; species Macquaria ambigua. The sequence goes on along the minus strand of VMKM01003458.1, from coordinate 5,162 downwards.
AAAGCCTGATAACGTTTCAAATCGTAGTTTCTTTGCATTAACATTCAATATTCAAGACTAATAAGTATTTTGGACAAAAATGTGGTTTGGGACAGGGAAGTGATGGTAGTAGATCCATTTTGGCATTTGGGAAATACACTTATTTGCCTTCTTGCCAAGATGTAGATCAAAAGATCAATACCACCTAATATCCGTATGGTAAATATGTAGCTACAGCCAGCAGCTGGTTAGCTTAGCTTAGCATAAAGACTGGAAACAGAGGGAAACAGCTAGCCTGGATCTGTTGGAAGGTAACAAAATCCGTCTACGAGCACCTTTACAATTGTATAATGGTGAATTTGGGTGTATTTATGATAGTAGCGAGTGATACATCTGGTACTCAGCAATATTATAATATATTACTTGATCTGTAAGGATAATATATTTATTGATTTGTTTCTGGAGTTGGTTGTTGTTGAGCTGATCTAATGAAGTATTGCAATGACGTTTTAGGTTGTGTCATGTAAATATTGCGTAGTGTGTGTGAACCCCAGGAAAAAAAGAGACAGTTCAATTCGACTTCATCTAGTAGCTTATCAGTGGGTAGGCCATACATCCAATATGAGTTATCTAATATGCAAAAAAAGTAAGATAGTGATATTTCATACTTTGACTGCAGAGCCTTCAAGATGGTAGAAGGTCCCCTGAAATAGTATCAGTTTCAATTGCAAAGTGATTTATCACTCGTCAACTGCCAAATCCAGCACACAAACAAAGACAGATTCTCTCTTTCTGTCACTTATACAATATACTAAACTCGTGGACCTTTACCTTCAGCCACTTTGGTGTGAACTCTAATCCCCTTAGACAAGAAAGTCAAACTTAATTCTTCTTCTCCCAAAAGACTGTGCGTTCTAAACCCAGCCCTGAGATGATTATCTTAAGGTCAGCCTTCCCTCTTCTCATCCCTCCCTCCATCATCCCGAGTTTTCCACCAGTTAGTACGGCAGCATAAAGAGCACGAGGCGCCCTGAACACTGACTGAGTGCCTATCACGACTCCCCACATCAGCCGTCGGCCTTGAAGAAACAAGGGTTCTTGGCCGAGAAATGAAGTATGGATTTCTAATTTAGGGGGATGGTTGGAGATGTGGGTCAAAGTTGCATTTATTTCAAGGCGCCTCAGCCCCATCATGCCTTCGATCACCCTTTAGTTGAGAAATACATATTGGGCCGAGTTTATAATGGATGAAGGGGCCTCTGACGGTCGGGGTAGATGAAAGGTTTGCATTATGTATTAGCTTTATCCCGTGAATGAGTGGCTGTGAAGATAATCACTATCTGATGATCGTCATTTCTTTTGTTCCCAATGTGCCCTCTCAAAATGGTTGTTACATAAACTGTACATTCTCCATCTTTTGTGAGACATAAAATGGGAAAGAGAGAGAGAGGAAGGGGGAGAGAGGCCGATATCCAGAGAGAGAGAGCGAGAGAGACTGTCAGTTCTAGACAGAAAGAGAGAGATCTGGTGGGAGATTTAGAGAGAACAATGCATACTTTTAAAAACTAAAATTCACTGAGTACCCACTCTAATTACATAGACAGTGTACAACTTGCCTGTCAAACCACATTCTTTTAAATTCACATTTTCAGTCCTGCCTTGCACATTGCAGCTGCATTTGCATTTGTCATCCTCGACTGTCAGCCATTTTCTCGCCGTGGCGCAGCACAGGCAGACGTGTGATCTGCCTGAGAGGTGTTCTCACACCTGCCTGGTTCAGGGGCGGAGGTCAACCCGAAAAGACCCTCTTTTTTTTCTGTTACTAAATTTAGCTCGCTGACATGTGTGAAAGTTTCCATCACCCTCTTAGTCATGGCAGAGTAGAGTGCTGACCCTCTAACAACAGTGAAGGACATTGCTTTTAGCTGCTTTCGTGGACCTGCTGAGCATTACGGTGCCAAGGAGAAGACGGCAGTCTAACTCATCTTAAATCAGCAATTTATCAGGTGTCACAGGAGTTAGGCCCTGTTACACCAGGCTTCTTCTGCTGCTGTATAACCAGCGTCAGGGTCAGAGACGAATTGTTCGTGATGTGAAAAGACTGCTCTAATGAAAAAGTAATACATCGGAAATTGCTGAGGTGCTGAAAGAGGAAAGAACAAATAAATATCCTGCTGCATTAGATGTTGTACAGTTTTTGCATCAGCTGTTTAATAATCATTACATTACATTTATAAGAATTACAACTGACTAATAACAATGTGCTTATGCTAACAATAAAGAACAAATATTCAAATATTTTCTGTGAAACAGTTTCAAATAAGTAGCATAAAATCTACTGTAAATCTTAATCAGAAAAAAACACACCTATCAAAGATGGGTTCTAGTGCTGCTAAAGGATTGTTTGTTTTGCAATTTCTTGCATTGCCTTTGGTGTGATATTTTCACTAATGTACATTTTATGAAACTTTACACCCATAACAGTGGCAAACAGAAAGGGCATAAAGACAGAGAGAGGAGTCCTTTCCTGTCGGAGTGTCTCACACACACATACACTTCCAAACCCACAAAGGGAGACATTATCTTGAGGCGATGGATCATGTAAATGGCATTTTGTCTACATTATGAGAATGTGGAAGATGTTTTTCTGCATGACTGAGGCGCTTATCAAGTGGGACTGTCT
>VMKM01003457.1:0-36391 GCA_008360985.2 Macquaria ambigua | reverse complement strand
CCTCCTCCTCCTCCTCCTCCTCCTCCTCCTCACCTGTCTTCATCCTGTCTGCCGTTATTCCTGTCCACTCCTCTTCTTTTCCTCCCTCATTTCCTTCTCCGTCTCCCCCTCCCTCCCAGCTAGACAGGCTCCCTGGTAATCTCTCCTCTCCCCCGCTGAGAGAGGAAAGAGAATAGACGAGAGTGCAGCTGTATGTGCTCAATTAACAGAGACCTCACAAATACCTTCGGAAAGAATATGCACAGTATCTGGCTTTCTCCCTGCACACACACACACCATTTTCCACCCACACCATCTCACCATCTAAGAAGCGACTAGCTGGGTTAATGACTTGCTATTTGTCACTGACAGCGCCAGTTTCCGCCCCCCTGCCTTGACTGACAGCTCCCTCGTTTACTTGGTGCCCACCTTCTCATCACTTCCTCTTCCCCCTCAAGTGGTTTTTACTGACATCTTTAACAATCTCTCGCCCTCTCGCCCTTTTGTCTCCTTCTCACTCACACCTAGCATGAGTGTGTGGACACTGTTGACATGTGTGTGCGTCTGTGGAAGTGTGTGTATGTGTGTGTATGCGTGTGTGCCACGCAGCTTTTATATAGAACTAAAGTAAATGGACAGCGGCTACACAAACACAGGGCCTCCATAGCAGTTTTAAAAACGCTGGGTGAGAGTGTTTAAAGCTCTATACACGTCACATTGACCCAACCTTGGAATGGTGTGGACGGTAAGATAGCTTTCGGGATTCCCTCATGGGATGTGTATGTCTGTGTGTGTGTGTTTGTGTGTGTGTTCATGTGGCAGAGCAGGGCCAGAGAATGTTCTCCATTTGATCTGTAGGAGGTTTTTTTCCGCTCCTCCTCTCCTCGGGGAGCCTCTGCTCCACATTCTGACTCCTACTGAGACCCATCGACACTCCCCCGACTCACACTCTCGCTCTGTCTCTCTCTCACACATACTGTACACACACACACACAGGATATGGACTCATGTACTAAAAGTAGTAGACACACAGCACACATATAGATATTACACACTCTATACACCTCAGCAAGTGAGTTCACCCAGGGCCTCTAAACCATGTACAATGGTTCAGAATATCAGGCAGTACTACAGTGAGCTCTTGTTCAAAGGATACTGCAGTTTACAGTTATTTTGAAAAACACTGTGGCGTCCTACGTACTGAAGACATTCAGCATAAAGGTATCCTACCATGAGTATTACTATTGGTAAAAGTATAATTTGTGCGCTAGCTACATAACATATAATTACCAGATACACAGGGAGGAACTACTGTGTCAGTTAAATCAGTTTACACACACACACACACACACACACTGAGTATCTTATCCACAATTTAAAAGCAGAGCCGTCACACTGGCTTAAAGCTGCAGTGGAACGGAATAACAATGGAATTGTAAAAGAAGCACACAATCTCTATCACACACACACACCAGCTGAGCAGTCAGGCTCATGCACATTAATGTGACATTACATCAACCAGATGTGGTGTGTGGGGTCTGTGGGTATGTGCGTGTTTGAGTGGGTGTACACACATTTATGTGTCATTGATCTGTGCCACTGTGTGTGTGTGTGCGCGTGTGTTTGTCCAATTTCCACTCAAATTAATGGTGCCTCTTTATAGGCCTTTTGCTAGAGTGGCACTGAATTACTTGGTGCTTCACTCTCGCACCTGGGACCCATTCAGTGTTATAGCCGCAGCTAGCTGCTAACTTGGGACCCATTTGCTACAACAGTATAGTTAGCATTACAGATACCAGCGCTTTTTCTGCAGAGAATTCAGTGCTAACTAACATGGATATCAAGCCTGCACCTGGGACGCACATATGTTCATCAGATATGAGTCAATAATTGGCCGCTGACAGCGGACACCATGTCTACAACTTTAAGACACTGGCACCAAAGACTTAAAATTTCATGTTGTGGCGATTTGGTATAATTGCAGCAGGCTGTACTGCATGAACACTTATGTCACATAGGAGGACTTCATTTAATTGAATTCCCTGCAAAAAAAAAAAAAAAAGGAATATTGTGTTTTGTCTGTCTGGAGTTGTGATAAAAACATGTTTATCAAAGTAAATAAAATCCTCAAAGTGCTCATTTGTATTTTCTCACAATTAACGTTTCAAACTTACATCATCTATTACACCTATATAGAGTGTATTTATCTTATGTTGCCTCAAGTTGCCTCCTGTCCTCTTTTGTCTTCCTCGTGTTAAAATTGCACTTGAACACAATGCAAAGTCGACAAAACTGCAACTCTACACATAAAGCAAAACTGTTTTTATAATTGGGAAGAAGAAAAGCTATAATTGCAGAATCTTGTACCTACAGCACATCAAGTCCTCTATGTCAGGCGTGGTTAGTTCCTCCATATGAATGTGAGTTAAGTTCTCCTGGCTTTATTAGTGAACACTGCTGCCAAAAATCTGTGTTCAAATCAGTATTTATTGGCCCGGCAATGTTTTGTGGTGATGACAGACTGGGAATTATTTTGGTTTTGGTTCGACTTCTATATGTATTTTGGTCATAATAAATCATACATCATAGTTAGCTACTTCTGGCAAGATGGCTCCCGTCTGTCAACCCAAACCAAGATGGCTGATGTCGGAGTTGTTTGGTTTCTGCTCAGGGACAAACACACACACCATCAAACTACAAAATGCATGAACACATTAACTCTCTCATGCAGATCCAGAGTGGCGTGTGTTTATCCCCAGTAGGCTGTGTGTTTTTTGTGTTTGTGTTTGTGCGTGTGTGCGTCCCATGCCCTCCTACTAAATCCCAGGGGTCTCTACCAGAGAACTTAAAAGGATTCTTTAGTCCATGTGTTTTAATTTAGCCCTCTCCTCAATAATAACCAGAAAGCTGTGGTCCCACCACTGACTTCATACACATACACTATCCTGCATACACATGCACAACCATATACACAATAGCACACACCAACACACAGATGAATGTACACAAACCCCTGCATGCAAGTGCACACACATCCCACCGAGCTGGGGGATTACTCTGCAATCTCAACCACTCTTTCTCTGGGGAAAAACATGTTTTATCATTTCATTTCATTTCTTTCTTCTGCGCTCCCTCTCACCCTCCCTCCCCTCCCTGCGCTTTTTCGCTCAGCAACATGTAGCCCTCCCCAGACTCCTGTGCTGAAATCACAGGCCACATCCCGCGCTCTGACAGCAGCCCTGCGCTTTTGGCGGTGTGATTCTGTGTGTGTGTGTGTGTGTGTGTGTGTGTGTGTGTGTGTGTGTGTGTGTGTGTGTGTGTGTGTGTGTGTGTGTGTGTTTATGTCAGTGTGCGTGTGTTTACGTGTGGGTCAGGGACAGAGGGAACAAGAAAGGCAAGAAAAAATGTAAAAGCATGAATGGGTTTCCCATTTTAAAAAAAAGAAAGCAATTACATGTATGGTAGGTTACATCATGGCTTACTTTGAGTTAGTGTAGGATTTAACTGATTCTACAATATATCAGATATAAAGCTTTATATCTGAAAGTACAGTAAAACCCTCATATTGAGCCTCAGAGTGCTAGTTCTGTAGTATTCCCATTGTTTGCGTTAACATGATTTATATGTAACTCCAGTAAATTCAAGTTATAATAGACCACCAGGCCACCAGGATCCTGTTTAAGATGTATACTGCATGACATGATTGCGCTGTACAGGCCAGGGACCTTTGTGTCGTCGCCCGTCATCCCTCTCCGTCTCTCTACATATTTTCTGTTGCACTTCACTGCAGAATATCTAATAAAGGCAAACAAAACACCATTCCTGTATCACTGCATCTCCAAGCATCTCTCTAAGACTGTATGTGAGACCTAAGACCAGTGACTCCGGTGGGATTGGATGTCAAGCCAGCGAGTGAATAAGAAGTTGCTGAGGCAGGGGTCTTACCGTCTACATTACACAGTCTCTGGAAACACTATCTTTACCAGTTTAAACAAAGCCCTCCATCTCCCCCTCCCCGTTCATTTCTTCATTCCCCTATCAAAAGTAAACACACACACTCTCACACGCTAAGAGGCAGACTGCCTTGCAGTGGCAAGAAAGTGTGTGTGCATGTGTGTGTGTTGGCTTGTTAAGCAAGCGTTTGGATTAATCTGTAGGAACCAGATGCCCCTGCCGCGTTCCTTTCAGCCCCTCCATTAATTACACCAGTACTAATAAAGGCTTTTGTGTGTGTGTGTGTGTGTGTGTGTGTGTGTGTGCACACAAGTCTGTCCCTGTGGGGACACATGAGTATTACTGAATCCAATAGCTATAGGTATTCTGAAACAGGGGAGGGCATAAGTCACCCAGGAACCTATAAGACTGGTGATTCTGCATGAGGCAACTAACACAGAAAAGAAACCCCTTAATTGTAACTGGACGTAAACAGTACTGATTGAAATTTCTTGGAGTTTAACTTTCTGAAAATGTCTTCATTTGTTGTAGCAACCAAACGACTTCTCCTTAGGTGAGGAAATAATAAATGTACCTCTTCTGACTACACACAGCTTTCCCTTTACTTTGTTTTGGTTCCTCCACCTATTATCTTTTTTTACCCTCAAATCAGACATTATTGAATGAAGACAGGACTCCAAGTGCACTATTTATCCTTGACATATCATGATTTTGGACATTTTGCTCTGTACCCATGGTTTTGTGAAAAAGGTCAAAAATACACAGTAGAACGGTGACGTGAGCCTGGTGAGTTAGAATGAACACTAGTATCCACATTAACAATCTTACCAGCTGGGCAGTGGTTGGTTCTATGTTCGGTGAGCTCAGCCAGACAGTCAAAGTCCTGTTGACAGTTGTCACAGGTGAAGATGGACTCGTCATCTAGGTCATCGTCATGATCTCTGCCATCGCGGTCATCGTGCTCCTCTTGTTCTCCATCCTCAGCGCCTGCCCTCTGACCTTCTTTGGGCTCCGCCTCTCTGTCAGATGCCGGGACTTCTGAGGAGACACACAACATATAACCATGAATTAAAAAGCCAACGTGTGTATATACACGTGCTTGTTTTTTGCAGGTTCTCCAGAAAGTTTTCCACGATGCTAATCATTATAGCTTGATCTTGTCTTCACATTGCTACAGCAAACCCTGGATTAAACAAAAATCTCATTGACATATTTATTGTCCCCCCTCTTGTCCGTTCGTTTGGCCTCTTTACCTGCTATGTTTTACCAATTATATGTGCAACTTGACTGAATTATACTAAGTGTGTGTGGAACATCACTCCAGCATGTGACGGGGTGTGTGTGTGTGTGTGTGTGTGTGTGTGTGTGTGTGTGTGTGTGTGTGTGTGTGAGACCGTGTGTGTCCTGGTAGCAGATAAGCAGAGTGTGAGAGGGGACCAGTGGAAGGCTGTGTCGGCCCAATCCTCACTGCTCCATTGTGTCTCCATTTTCACACCTTATTATCACATTATAAACGCAGAGGATCCAATAGGACTGACACTGAAGACACTGGCGGGGAGAGGAGAGGAGAGGAGAGGAGAGGAGAGGAGAGGGAAGGAAACGAAAGGAGAGGAGAGGAGAGGAGAGGAGAGGAGGTACCAGAGGGAAGAAAAAGGAAAGGAGAGAGTGACATAAAGTCAGTACAAGGGATGAAAGGAAGGATAAAAACAAAGTCTGATGGGAAAATGGTTGAAAAGCGAGGGAAAGGTATGGAGGGGAATCATGAATGAGTTACGGCTACAGATGCAGTGAAGAAAATTAATTGTTTGCTTTGTGCCCTCTGCTTTTTTGCACAGCTGCCTTCTTTCTCAAATTATTTAACCTCACAGAGTTCAACACCCAGAGAATATAAACCCAATCTACTAGAACAACAACTAGAACAAAACCCAATCAGTCCAACACTGTAAGTATCCCGAGTAATGAGGAGCATTGAAAACAAGATGCCAGTACAAAATGGGCAAATGGTAAAAAAAAAAAAAAAACAGCAATTTGATACAACAAGACCATTAATCACAGCCCTCAGAACAACCATAGAGCGGGATCAACCACTCTCTGTCGATTGAAAAGAGAGCGTAAAACAGAAAAAAGAAAAAGGCTGGACTGATTGTACACAGTACGTGCACCTAATAAACGGGTAACTCAGTAAAGTTAAATCTTCGTTACTAAATTTGAAGCGCTGGCCGTTACACAGAATCAATAACTTCCATTACTTCTAATGAAAAATTGACTTCCTTTAGCGAGTGCAGTTACGGGTCAAAAAGGATTAAGCTCTGATTCAGTGTTGTCCTTTAGGTGCTTCTAACATCATTTTGTGTGCGTAAGCGGCAGAAAATGTATTTCTCTATTATGATGTTCTATTCTCGGCACTTCATTTACATGATTTTGTTATTAGAAAAAGTGGCTGTCAGCTCAGCATCAGCATATCTGAGCAGGCACAATCACACACCGTTCCACTGGTTTTCCATGGGATCATTTCAGGTCCAGTAAAACAGTTTAAGAAAGAAAGTGTGCTTGTCAGAGTGAGCTGCACAGGCTCCATCCCACTCTGATTTATTATGGGAGAGGTGTGATGGGAGAGAGGGAGAGAGGGATGCTGGGAGGTGGGGAACAAGGGATTGAGGTGATGAGGTGTTTGGGGGGCTGCAGGAGAGGAAGAGGGATAGAAGGAGGGATAGATGAAGAAGAGAGGGAGGGTGTTGGCCATCTGTCCAGTGGTGAGAGCGCCGTCTGGCCAGGGAGAGAAAGTGGCCCCTTGGCTGACAAAACACAAGCACACACATGTGCACGCTCACATACAAAACGTCACATGCACACACACACACACACACACACGCTGGTCACTGTGCACACTCACAGAAACATACACAGGTAGGCACACATATGCAAACACACACAGATGTGCACACACCAGAGGCACACTCACTGTATACGTATAAGCGCACACACACACGTACAACCATGCGTACATGTGTGTATGCTGGAATGTAAATACGTGCAGTTGTGTTGTGTGACTGACAACAGTTCGACCAGTTATCACACAGATGTGATCAGAATGTTTCTCTAATAACCTGTGTAAATTTAAAGCACAGTATAACATTATGTGCCACATAACACGTATCATTATTACTATTATTATTAACAGTCTGATCCATTATCTAAACTCAACAACAAAGATCAAGGCCAAGAACAGAAAGAAGTATTTAGATCTACCCTCATCTATTCTTCACCTTTGTTTTAAAATGCTGTCTTACATGTTTTTCCTGGTATTCAATTTGAGGAGACTCAGTCACTCCACTTTTCCTGTCACTCTCAACTGTTACACGCAAAAATTAGAGCTGCAACGATTAGTCGATTAGTCGATCGAAAGCCAACTATTTTTATAATTAATTAATCATTTAAGTCATTTTTCAAGCAAAAATGTCAAATGTTTGCTGGTTCCAGCTTCTTAAATGTGAGGATTTGCTGCTTTTCTTTGTCATTTATGACAGTAAATGAAGAGTCTTTGGGTTTTGGACTGTTGGTCGGACAAAAGAAGCAATCTGAAGATTTTTTGTGAAATTTCACAATTCTTTTACATTTTATAGACTGATAAATCATGAAAATAATCGTCAGATTAATCAATAATGAAAATAATCGTTAGTTGCAGCCATAGCAAAAATACAGACTTAACACATTTATAAATGCCTTTTTCTTTCAGTTAGTACTTGGAGGTGTAGATGTGTTGCAACACAATGTAGAACTTGTCTGAGTATAAATTATTTCAAGAGTGGTGAGATTAAATCCACACAGCAAAGATTGTTTGTTAACATTTATTCTTCTAATATTATTCTGAAAATATTGTTTTGTTTTTTCATACAAATGTAAAATCCACACTTTTTTTTAGGACATTTCATAGAAAGTGACACAAATCTCTCATTGTTGGGACAAAAAGGACACGTGATTCCAGTATGGGTTGGAAACAAAATAAATGCTCTCTTCAAATGTGTATGTTTTTGGATAAAAGCAAGCACGCACATACACACAGACACACACACACTCCCCAGGGTGCCCTGATGCCAGAGGTGAGGGCAGTGCCAACTCCAGCGCATGCCAGCACAACCTGCTGTCATAGCAACAGAGGGAGGAGCCAGATGAAACCTCTCCATCTTGCACCCCTCTTCCTTCTTTCCTCTTTGAGTACTTGTTTTTTTCTTGTCTACTCATCCTTTTATTTGGTCTTCACTGTGCACTGAGATAAATGGTCGTCCGATCAGAGGAAGATAAAGGGATGAGAGAGGCTAACACAGTTGGTGGTGTTTCTATTTGCACATGGGTCTGTATGTTAACCCCCTACCCCCCACCTACCCATCCACCTCACTCCACACATGGACAGGATAATTATGTGTCCTGTTATGGGGGGGGGTCTCCAACTAGAAACTGTGGCTCTGATGATCATTACCACTCTCAAACTGTTGCAACAGACCTCCTGGCTAGGCTACAGTGTGTGTGTGTGTGTGTGTGTGTGTGTGTGTGTGTGTGTGTCTGTCAAGTTTTTTGGTCCAAAGGCAGGTTTAAAATAGTACATTCTCAATGGGTCACTACCAAACGCGCAGGTGCACACACTAGGTTGGCTAAATTAGACAACAAATGTGGCTCTCCATTTGCCCTTCCATCCACACAAAGCCGGCATTTGTTACATCCAAAACTGAGCTTTGTGAAAACGCTTTTTGGAGTGAGTAAACCTGAAAACGGCTGTCTGGTGTTGCGGACAGGGAAAAAGGAAGCGTCTCCAAAATGACGGCACTCAGACACAGTCGGGCACTTTGTGGCAGTAATGTTAAGAAGCTGTTCACTCATTTTATATGTCAAAGCAAAGCACAATACAGCTGTTATCGTTAACCTGTACTTCTGTTTATGTTGTCAGAGATCGCAAGCATAGAATAGTGGTTTCATTGACATCTCAGCACAACAGAGGAGGAATTACTGTTCATCTTGGTTTACAAGTAGCATTTATGATCCTCAATCAAATCAATTTTATACTAATTTAGCTTTCTGAAGCAGAGAAATGTTCTTCAGTGTGTCTCCAGTGTGTACAGAAAATCTTTTAAAACCTCCTAAAATTGTGTGGATGCAAGATTTCACATATAAAGCATGTTTTCAGATGTATCTGCGTCAAACTAGCTGGACATCGCTTCATAAATTCATCATCCTCGCTCATCTTTCTCTCATTTTTCACAAAACTCCCTCACACCACCCCACCCCCACCCCCACCACACCAGAAAGAAGCAGCAGGCCTACTTAATGAAAGCAGGCAACTCCCATGGGTGCTTAGGGTGTGTGTGCTGGGGTATTGATTGAATAGTAAGACAGTGGTCCCCAGCAAATAGCATGTGTGCACCATCCACTCGCAGTCTCTCTTTCTTTCACACGCAAAAACACACACACGTCAGCAGGATATAGCTATACTCACTCATAGACATACGAACACACACACACACACACGCATACGCGTGCTCTACAGAGAACCATTATCTCTGAGTCACAGGCTGTCCCTATGCCAGGAATAACTGCACACTCTCGCTCACACACACACACACACACACACACATGCACAAACCCTCCAATCCCAAGCCCAGACACCCTGTTATCTTCTTACGTCATCCACAGAGACACACAAAAGTCAAAATCACGTCTTGCAGTTAAACTAAAGAAAATAGGAAAATTACAAATTTCTCTACTAAATGAAAGCCACAGCAACATGAACAATAAGATTCAGATTTTTCCCTTAAAAGCATATGCTTCAGAAGAGGGGGTTTCTGCCGATGCTTGAGTCACAGAGCCCTGCTGATTTTTATTCTAGCCATGTAATGAGGGACTGAATCACACCTGGGATGCACAGTGAATGCAATTAAAGGAAATTAACTAGCTAGTAGGGTAGAAAACCAGCGGTATTCTGGGTCCTAAAGACTATAGGACTGAAAACCATTGTTTGGGTCTGCAGGGGGAAAAAAAGGGTGGCTATGTGCAGAAAAAAAAATTGATAAATTGAGTCTCTCAGTGTAATACAGATATTGTGTGTCTTAAATGCCAATATGGCATCATAACCAGGATGTCAGTGTTTGGTTAAAGCTATTGGTCTACATGTTAAAACAGCAATAGCAGCAGAGAGGACCATTCACTGTCATGCATCCACAGCTATTAACGCAGCCTAAATATTTAAATCAGTGACATGATCACTTATAACTATACATTGTTCCTTACTATATTGATCTATGAAGGTATGGGACCTTCATGCATTCACGGATAATGACTTGGTCCCCATGACATTCCAGAGAAAGTGGACTATTTTTAAGACCATTTTCATATGCAGGCGTCTGTGTGTATGACAGCACGCAACAGCAGGCAAGGATGTGGAAAAGATGTTTTTACACTGTGTCTCTAGAGGAAAGGTAATAAGCAATATTCCTGGATGTAGCCACCAGCCTCAGTAACCTGAGGACAATGGGCTGTTTATTAACAGATTAAAATATAAATATATAAATGGATACCTCAGGAATAATGAGGTCACTTTGCATATCTGCAGGAAAGATATATGCAGGTGGTGTGTGTGTGAGGTGTATTGGTGTGTGTGTGTGTGTGTGTGTGTGTGTTTGTGCACACCCTGGGTAATTAGATAAAGAGAAGTGAATTAGCAGAGTCCACAGTGCAGAATGATGTTACACAGCCTAACCACGCCTAGCTGAGACCCACTAATCACCACTTGTTAGGCTCACAGAAGAGTGTGTGTGGATGTTTGTGTATGCTCATCACATGGGTGTGTTTGTTAGTTGTGTGTGTGTTCTCTCATTATCCATGTTAAAATGAGTTCATTGAGGTAATTAGTGAGCTAAATGATAATAAGCCCTAAACATACTGGATGGGAGAGAGAAAGATAGAGGTCTTGTCCCAACCTTGAGAGGAGCTCTCAAAAAAGTGGGATAGAAACTGAAAGGAGAGCCTAAAACACTGGATCCAAGTACTCTCAATATGGATACACTCCATCCCACAGTCTGACTTTGGTTTCATGGCACTGTCGTGATCAGTTGCCAAGATAAGCTGGTGGAGACACAGACTGGAACACCAAAAATCAAACACACACAGTCAGCATGACCACCGTACATCTCTATATATCCTGTGGGAAGAAAACTGGGGAACTAATGAACTCTGGGAAATGTTCCTGAACTGCCCCAGGGTGATAGAAGTGCACTGAAAGAGAGTGCCAGAGCTAGAGGGAGAGTTAAAGGGGAATAAAACATACTGTAATACTGCAAAGGTAAGGTGGTTATTCAAGTGTTAGATTTGGCAGGCAGGAGCTGGTACTGTGGCCTGTCTTGGACACACTCCGCAGCTCAGAGAGATGTATATCTGTCAGCCAAGCAAAACCCACACCCACACACACACACACACACACACACACATCTACGCCTGTGTACGCTTAAAGCAGGCATCAAAAGGTGGGGAAAGGTGTGTGTGGAGCTTCCAGCAGAATGTTTAGAAACCAAACAGTCCCGACACAAGGCTTTCATTCTGCTCCACATCGCACTCCACACTGGACCAGGATTCACAGGCACCTGGCTGGCCACCACCACCCCACCTTCAGCAGGGCTACGAACCAGCCATGAGGTTAAAGTCAGACCTGCATTACATGGCTTGCTTGGAGGGCCCAGTGGGCTACAACACAGTTAAAGAAAGGTACACTACACTTACTTCCAACCATTTCTTGTGATTGTCAAAAAAAGTTCAACTGTGTGGCCCTTAAGCAGATTCAAACACTGATAAAATCTCCCCAATATAATCAATATTCTGCTTCATTTTCAGTTTTTGCAAAATGTGTAAAATGTCTACATGGTTACATTAAGCTATTACGATGTGCACAAAAAAGTCAAATTAGCGTAAACTGTGACATGAATAGGTACTCTATATGCGCATACAATGCAGTTTACAGGCTGTCGTGACTCCAGGTGGCTAGCTGGCTCTGGCTATCTGGTATCTTATCTACGAGAGGACAGAGTAAAAAAAAGAAAAGACTCCATACACTGACGTATTGTTGAAGCATTATCTGGTTACGAGAGGTGAAGCCACGGAGTCGATGGAACAGTGTCCGGATTCTACTTTGTTCAGTCTGTCCCTATCAAACGTGGCTGAAAACACCCTCAATTTAAACACAGTATTACTGCTGGTCAGACAGTAACTATCAGCACCTATCTGAGCTCAGGATGTCGAGGAGTGGGCACATACAAAGAACATTTGGCACAGACTCAGCACTCAGATGCACACCAACACACACGGGCTGAACAGGTGCAGCTGGACACAACAACACAGGCCTGCTCTCTGTCTCTCAAGAGAATGACTCCCCCTCTGCCTCGCTCGGTTTGTGAGTGTGTGTGTGTGTGTGTGTGTGTGTGTGTATCTGTGTGTGTGTGTGTGTGTGTGGGTGGCTATATAAAGAAGCCATCTCTCCTCACCTCCTCCCCTCTGCCTTCCACCTCATGTTCTTCCCCCACCATAGCCTGTGTGTGTGTGTGTTTTCACAATACAAGCCCCCCCGAGAGGAGATCTGCTGAGCCACAGAGTACCAGTCACACACAAACACACACACACACACACACACACACACAGATACACACTCGCACATGTATATGCACACACAGACCCCTGGGACGTGCTGCGGCAAGGGAGAGCAGCACCCAACACCAATGTCTGGAAACAGGATGATGAAAGAGCCACTCACGTCATGGAAGGTAGCAGAAAAGACACACACACACACACACACGCACACACAGTATATACACAAACACATAAAATCAGCCAGACATGCAATGCACCGACTCACACAGATCGGCAGAAAAGCATACTCACAAACAAGTTGACAGCTGCTCACTTATTTGAATTTTTGGTGCACACACACACACACCAACACAGATTACACACACACACACACAAAAACAAAGGGCTTAAATGCTGCAATACAGACAAAAACACAGATGCACTGTGCGCTGTCACAAGCAGGCAATAATAGTTCACACACACACACACACATACACACATACACACATACACAGGAACTGTTTTCCTGTGGTAGCCTTGGGGAAATTAAAACTACATTATGGACCTCCAGAGGGTAGCGGTGAGAGAGGGAGAGAGGAAGAGGAAAAGAGAGAGAGGAAGCAAGAGAAGGAGGGAGGCAGAGAGAGGGAGAGGGAGAAGGGCCAGTGTCCTGTTTTTCTCAGCTCTGGCCATCATGAAGATTTTACAGTGAACCAGGAGAACAGCGATGCTGCCTGTAATTTCCCTTCATTCCCTCCTCATTTGTAACATATTCCTTTCACTTTTCCTCTTAAACTTTTATCCCACTTCCTAACAATTCCTCATTCGTCACACTCTCTCTCTATCCTTATACATGGATGGATGGATAGAGAGCTAAGATTGTGTAAATGGATCCTCTACTCTAACCATCTTAAATTAAAGATTTGAGTTATTTATCTGCTTGTCACTTTACCCTTTGAACTAAAAACAAGCATAAACATGCACAAATGCACATCTTCCCACTGAGTCTTACTTACCATAAGATTCAATGCTGTTTTTATTTTATTTTGTTTCTCTTGTCATTTGATGCATCTTGTTGTTTTAGCGTTGTCCATCATGTTGTGCTCTTCATTTGTCTTATATTTCAGGCTTGTGTAGCTGTGTGACCAACATTTGTGTTTATTATATTAAGCTGTTTTAAAGATGGTTCTCCTCACACTTTTTTTTCCTTCTTTCATTTCTGAAGAAGGGATTTTTCTTTCAATGTTTGTATAATTTTGTTATTATTCACTTAAACACTTAAGGCTCTGGAGAAGATGCTGGGCAAAGGGTCAAAGGTCAAACTAACCTTGAACGTCTCAGCCCTGCAAAGACCTTCAATAAAGTAGCCAGAAGCTTAAAATAGCGTCACTGTGGTGCTTTCCTACATATACAGCAGATTTTCACCTGTAGTTGGATTTGAACTAAGAATCTGGGTTGTTACACTGGAGGAAATACCTCTCTGCTGACATTTTTCAAAATGGTAAATACTCCCACAAGATACTGGATGATAAGTGCACACCGACGCACACACACAGACACACACACACACACACGCAGTAATAAAAAAAATATGTGAATTGTGAAAATGCAAATTTGTAGTTTGGATAGATAATTTACGTCATTTTATTTTCTATTTGCGTTGCCGTTTCAAGCCCATTTGTATTAGAAATGACACTAATGTAAACTAAATTGATGCAGGTATGTTCTAACACACGCAAACACACTTTCCTGATACTTTCTGTCGTCTGATAGGCGGAGGCAACTTTCTGGCCGGCCAGTCATGTCCGTTTCCCCACACCCCATGAACACATGCACACGTATGCGTACACACTCACATTCACGCAGGACTTACGCTGTGAATAACAATAATTCAGTAAGGTCTCAGTTTCTCAGTTTCAGCTTGGGGACCTGACAAACCTTTTCCATGATGACTCACTGGCTCTTTCTGTATGTGACTCTGTGTGTGTGTGTGTGTGTGTGTGTGTGTGTCTGTGTGTACGCTGTCCAAAAGAAACAGTAAGTGTGTGTATATGTGTGTGTGTGTGTAGTCTATAGTGGACTGTCAGACAGGAATTGAGAAAAACAAGACTCCAGAGAAAGAGAGGAGGATTTCATCACAGACACAGACACTCACATCTACACATGCCTCTAAAGTGCACTCCCGCCTGGTTGAACATGTGTCTCCCCCCACCTGGTTTGTTCTCCTACATGAGACTGGACTCTTGACAGCTCAACTCTGCTGCTACCTGCCCTTCCCAACTCTCTCTCATTTCCTTTCTCTACCCATGGCAACTTCTCTCTTTTTCTTCTCCCAGCACACTGGGGGGACGAGGGAACAAGAGAGGAAACACGGGAGGAAGGGGACAAGTTGTTTTTCTGTTCCACTGAGGGGTGGCGGGGGCAGAGGGAAAGAGAGACCGAGGGTGTTGGGGCACCTTTGGCCTCTGAGGGCTCCTCTCTGGGGCATAAAGGCCAGGGAGAGGGAGGACGAGAAGGAAAGGAAAGGAGGAGATGTAGGAAGGGGGGAGGATAGGTTGGCTCCATGCTATTCCCTTTGAGTCACCCTCCCACCTCCCTCCGCCTTCCCTCCTGCGGGCCTTTCCAAACTCAACACACATTTTCCAGAAAAAACGAAAGAGAAAGACAAAGAGAGAGGGACAGAAAAAGAGAGTAGAGAAAGAAAAGAGGAGGGGTGGAAGTTTGTGAATTTAATAGCAGTATGGGAAGGTAGATTTCTGCATTCTCTCTCTCTCTTTTTCTCTCATCCTCTCTTTCTCACCCCGTCCTTGTCGACACCATCTCCCAGGGAGTAAAGGAAACAAGGTCTTTTTTCTTTTTAATCGGCTTGAATAAGGGATAGGCAGCAGTTCTCACTCCTTTTCTCACTCACACACACACACACACACACACACACACACACACACACACACACACACACACACTTATTTTAATATGAGCACAGATAAAACGTAAAAAAGAAAGTAAGGGATGGAAGAAGAGAGACAGAGAGAGTGTCAGACAGACAGAGACGAGCAGGCAGAGAAAGAGAAATGGTGATGCCGAGGATGATGGGACAGGGAATTGACGGTAAAATCCAAATTGAAAGAGGGCTGAGTAAGGGAATATGGGACAGTATGCTTTTATGGGAGGAAGACTGTGAGATAGGTGTGTGTGTATGTGCATGTGTGTGTGTGTCATGGGACTCTAGTTTCCTGCAGGAACTGACACACACAGCAGTTCTAGTGAGCCACCCAGGACCTCAGTCAGCACCCCCCTTAACATGCACACTCAGAGACACACACACACACACACACACACACAGGCAGAGCGCCCCCGAAGGAGAGTTAGCACAGGTCTGAGGAAGGAGGGGGGCAAGGATGGGAGGGTTCAGTACGTCATAGACACCCCAAGGGTCATACTTTCCTATCCTTCTATCCCTGTAGAGCTGAACGAGAGACAGGGCAGGAGAGGGAGAGAGAGAGATAACTGCATATTTACCACATTCAGCAGTATCTTATTTCTCTGTTGGGATCCAGTCAGAGGAAGTGTTTAACTGTTCTCTGATAGGCTGCAAACCAGAGCAGAAAAACTAACTACAGCTGACAAACCCCTACAGCAGTTCAACTGTTTTCGCCATGGTTTGAAAAATGTGCAATTTGATCTTTACTAAGCACCCATGACAACAGTGACAAAAATGTCATTAGCCTAGTTGTGCCCGGGATAGCACATGGAGCCAGCAGACCCCGAGATCTTCGACTCATCACAGCAGTTGTGACACTGATAGAAAAGAAATTTCTTTTTTCTGCTACGCCTGCTAATAATGATACTCTAGATCTAGTCATGTCACTTATTCTAGAGCTGTAATGATTAGTTGATGATGGTAAACTGGGTATCTTTGAATTTTGGACAATTGGTTGAAAAAATGGAACATTTACAGAGGTCACCATGGGCTCCGCTAACTTGCGTGGGGCATTTTTTACTATTTGCTGATATTTTATAGCCCAATCGATTAATCAAGAAAGTAACCAGTAGATCAATCAATCATGAAAATACTTACATAATACAGTTTCAGCTCTACTGAATTCAAAAGCTAAACAGGGACGCAAATTTCCTTCAACTAGACATTCTACATACTTGTATATGTACATATATGTATTACTTTATGTAAGATTATTTTTGTCCCTGTCAATAAAGAAATAAAATCTTAAATAATCTGCAAAACAACTTTGTTGACAGCTTCAAAACACGGTAAAATTACCACCTTAATAAATACCTGGTCTGAAGTTCTGAGTGGTTAGGTTTCGCACTCACATTATTTTCATTAAAATGTATGCTTTAATGAACAAAGGGTCACAACGTCTACTCTCATATGTCCTCTGCAGTTGTACGGAAATGTTTTTGCCTGCAAAATCGCGAATTTCTTCTTTGCGAATTTCAGAGTGCAATTGGTTTAGCTGTTCCTTTTCCATCAAGGCAAAAGGGCAAATGAGGATAATTTCAAATTTCCATCTCAGGGTGGAAACGAGCAAGAGGAGAAGATAGAAGAGGGGAGGGAGAGACAGAGAGGGAGAAACGGAGAAGTTGGTTTGGAGAAACCGCGAGGAAAAACAAAATCCAAGAAAAGAACAAAAAGAAAAGAAAAGCTCTATCATCTCTCTGACTTCCTCCCAGGATATCACCAGACCACAGAGAGTAGTGAAAAAGCACACAAATCTCTCTCTTGTCCCCCCTCCACCCTTCTCTCTCTCTCTCTCTCTCTCTCCATATCCCCTTTGTCATCTCTCTTTCCATTCAGCCTGACTCCTGAGACCAGTGAGTGCTCTGTCTCTTTCCATATCTCCCTCTCATTCTTTCTTTCTCTCTTCAAATCTCCTCTTTTCTCTTTTATAGGTTTTTTCCTTTCTCCTAATACTTTCACCAATCCCTCCATCCTAATTCCTTCTATGTTCACTTCATCTCTCCATCTTTTTCTCCTTGAT
Organism: Macquaria ambigua; assembly: GCA_008360985.2. Classification (NCBI taxonomy): domain Eukaryota; kingdom Metazoa; phylum Chordata; class Actinopteri; order Centrarchiformes; family Percichthyidae; genus Macquaria; species Macquaria ambigua. The sequence continues at coordinate 18,854 of VMKM01003457.1, read as the reverse complement.
ATCCCTCTGAGCAGGCCATTACAAACCATGTGGAATTGATATTACAAGTTGTGTGTGTCTGTGTGTTTGTGTGTGAGAGATGTATAGACTTAAGCCTCTCGTGTGGATGTGACAGCTTTCTGGAGCTCGATTACATTATGAGTGCATGTGTCTGGACACTAACCTGTCTGGACAGTTGATTCATCCCAGGCCCCTCCACACTCTGAGGACTCCCCTTCTTCTACCGCTGGGGAGAAAGGAGAGAAAGACTAATTAAAATGTATGTTATTGTCAGCAAGCGGGAAATGCAAAATGTTCTACATGGAGAGAAAAGTCACATATAACAGACAGAGAGTGTACCGAGTAGGGTCAGAGCCAGGACCAAGAGCCCAAGATCACAAGCAAAAATCGTCTCAATCTCATTATTAATATTTTTATAATCTACTAATCGTTTAAGTCATTTCTTCTAGTAAAAATACCAAATGTCAATTGGTTCTACCTTCTCAATTGTGAGGATTTGCTGCTTTGTCGTATGGGACAGTTAACTGAATACGTTTAGTCGGACAAAACAGGCATGATGTGACGTCACCATGGGCTTTAGGTAATTGTGACAGGTATTTTTTTATAGATCAAACAATAACTAGATTAATCGAGAAAAGCGTTGTTAATGAAAATAATCATAAACGGCAATCTCATCTTTAAACAACTACTGAGACAGATTGGTATATACTATACATCTGACACCACAGTTCTTCCTGGACAGCATTAAAACTATTATTAAATACTGCTCATGACATCATGTGACCCAACACAACAATATTTCAGACTGAAATGACAGCACTAACAGACTTGAGGAGTCTGAAGTGTTGAAACTGGACTAAAGAAATAAATCTAGTAGTTTCCAGTAATGCAAGTCTCAGTTGGTTCTCTAAATTAATTCTGTGCTCCCCTTTGTCTCCCTAACTTTGGATTAAAAGTTCAAGCAGTCTCTACAAACCATGGCCACTACATTAGTGCTTTTATTGAAGGATTATGGAGTCTGCATGTATCTACCTCTGCAAATGTTTATCCTCTGTAAATGTGTGTTACTTAACACCCCTAAAAATAGACCTGGGAAGCAACAAACATGCAGGTACTGACAAAGACAATGTCCTGAGATGTCTCTGACACACGCACACAGGGCTGATCAGAGCTGGAATGTGACACTGACTTCCTGGGTACAACAGGAAGGAGGGAAGTACAGCTGGCACACAAACAGGAAATGGCTGGAGCCACCACACAATGGGGTTTCCTGTATACCCCCTCCCCACCACACGACTCCTCACTTCTCACTTACTCACCTCTGTCTCTGATCTCTCAAAATCCTAGTTGTCATCCTGCTCTCTCCAGTGACCCCCCCCCCCCCCCCCCCAACCCCTCTAACTCTTTACACCTCTCCTCATATTCCTCACTCCATATCCTCATCAGCTCCCTCTTGACACAGCCCATCCTCACATTTAAGCTCGGCCAAAAGCTCAAATGAAAACAAGAAGTTATAAATCAGTGAAGGGTTCCTTTTCAAAGAAAAACAAACAGTTGAGCTGTTCCTTGTTTCAGTGAAAACCCCCTTCAGTGTTAACTTGTACACAGTTAGATATACTGTATGTGCAGACCAAATATAAGGAACGATTTAGTGGTAGTAGGAATGTAGACCATTAAAACTACAACAACTAATCATTGGTTTTTGTGTTAACCAGCCCAGTTTGAGGACAGTTACTGTATGTTTTGTTTGCTTACAAAATGATCATCCCACAATGATTTGTAGTCTACATATGATTTATTAGTGTAAGAATGTATTAACCAGTGGTCCACGAAAAAAGTGTTGTGCATTTCCAAAAGGTTGAACTGTAATAAAAACAACTACAGTTGAAATCTGTATCCATTTGAGGGATCCATAGCAGGCTATATTGTGAAAGTAAGCTACCCAATTTTACAAGCCAGTGTTCAATAGCAACAATGTATTGGAGTGACTTCATCTTTTACTGGCCAGAGTTAACACCAGGCTGGGTTTTCCATCCAACACAGCAATACAGTGGACACACACACACACACACACACACACACACACAGCTGATTATAGGCATAGCAGGCCTACACTACTACACTAACAACCAGAAAGGAAATGCTGTCCAACAACAACCAAAAACATATTTCATCTTCAATCTTCACACGCTCATGCAGTGTCTTCAAATATGCATCTAGAAGCAAAGTGAGATTTTTTTCAGACCCAAGATCGTTTTTCCCTACAGTCTGGTACATTGGGTGAAGTAAGAAAGCTGCTGTTGAACTAAGTTGTGTCCAGAAATGCAGCCTCGAGTCCATCTCAAAACAGTGGTCCTGAGGTTTATTTCAGCGAGCTCTAGCACTCATCTTGCTTGATTAAAGAAAGTAGCATGTTCGATGGCATGCAGTATTGCCATAGATGCCTGCTGCATTGACCCACAATTCAGAAGGACTGACTCCCTCCTCCTCAAAGACTAAAGAAACAAACCTGAGTGAGGACTCAAGCATTTTGATCCAATCTGAAATCTCGCTTTGAGTATCTGGGGCTGGAGCTGGGTCTGAGGGCCAGATGTAGACCGCAGTGTGCTAATAACGCACTAATGGATCCCCGGACAAACACATACGCACACACGGCCCAGCACACACAGACATACGCACTCGAGACAGACCCACACAGGACTTTGACTTGAAGGCTGCCTGAACAGAATCCGACGCGGATAGAGACCTCCCACCATGACTAACATGTCTGCCAAACACAGCAGACAGAAACAGATGAGAGAAGGTATGGGAAGAGAAAACCAGAAGAAAAACAAAGTACTTCCTCTAATCTAATCAAAAGGGGGCTTTCCCCCAAAACACCTATAGCATATTAAGCCATGTTTTGGGTTGCATGATTAATACAATACAAGATGAGTGATACCTTCAATATCTTTAGCAACATGCTGATTCTGATGCATTTGTTTACAAGTAATTTGAAGTAGACAAATTCACTCATGAATGAAACACATTCTCTAATGTCCGCAAACCTAATTCCACATCACCTGTTTCAGAGCAAAACACACATCTCAGCACCCTGACAATATTACGTTGGCCGGATCGGGCAAGTCTCTTCCAATTGAGGTGGTTACATGAGGCATTTTTATTCTGATTGGGCTATTATTCTGATTATTAGTGGAATATTGGGGTCCATGTAAATGCAGCTACTGACTTTAAGAAGGGAGGAAGAATCTTCTGGAACCCACATGAAAAGAGGGACCTGTATCACTTATGGTTAGAGACCTGAATCAAAGGTTTCACTTTCAGACTTTCCCTGCTGTGACCACACTGTGCTTGAACCGAGCTTCCCTGATGTTGTTGACATATAAGAACAGTGAAATCATGATTAAACCATGTTCTTTCGGCAGTTATGAAGAGTTTCAGATGTTATAGAAAGACCTAGATGTACTGGTAACTCTGCCGCTGACAAAAGCCCATTTTTCCTGATAGGGCTGTGGGGAATACAGTGAGTTTCATTAGCCAAACACACATAGCTTTATTTAGATTCCCCTATCCTCCCTCTGTCCCCCCTTAGAGACACACACACTGTTACTGTGAACCCTGCACACACCAGGGGGTCGGTAGGGGGGTGTATGTGTGTTGTTGTGCGGGAAGGGTTGAGCATGCTTACGCATACTGCATGAGTAAATGGAGGGAGAGTTCAATTGGATGTGTGAGTGAGTGTGTGTATGTGTGTGTATACCTGTAGGTAGTATACACCATTAGGAAAAATATGCACATAGAGAGAGACCTGAATTATGTGTCTGTAAGGAAAAATACAGCATTCAAGGTATGTATGTGTCTTTCCACTAGTGTGTGTTGCTGCATCTCTTTTCTGCCTTCAGTACACCTCACTTCCCTTCACACTCTGGCCTCCAGTTTGAAAAATGTAAATTGGCACCATAAGCCAATTAACTACCCAGCACTATCAGAGTTTCATACAGATGCTAATGAAATTTCCCCTTACCATATATCATTTCTAAGGCACAAGGAGTTGGAGGATAATTTGTAGGCTGGTTTTTGAATAAAATACTGCCTATTTGTTGGAAGAAGTTTTTCGTGAGTCGTGATTTGATCTGTCACAAGGCTGCTCAGGAGGGCTATAGTGAACAGAAAACTTAACTGATCTTAAACAGTGTATGTTTTAGAGTCTGTGGTTGGTGCATGGACAATTAATTAGCCCCACCTGTACTTGGTCCTTTGGTGTGTTCACTTATTCTGCCTGATTCGACCTCTAACTCTGGACTGTGTGGACTTTGGTTCTCCACTTGTTAACTCAGCGGAAGTAGAAGCTGAGTCATGTTTCAGGCTTTAAGATGTAGCATTAAGGCTGGCCAATTACTTTTTACCAAAACCAATATTATTAAAGTTAACTTAAGTTAAGTTATGTTGGCATGTTCGGTAAATTAACACAGCTTTAATACACCCAAAAGTACAGAGAATTAATAAGAGGAGAATCGTGCACAGGTTGTGACAAATAATTGTGATATTGATTTCAGGTGATATCACCCAGGCCTATGTAACATGGCCACATACACACATATACACACAAAGATATATACACAAACACAAACACACACACACGCAGAAGTAGCATAGCTGTAGGCAAACCAATCATTATTGAGACAGCAGAGGCCTAGAGATCAAACTATCTGCCTCAACAACATCACACACACGCTGCACAAATTCAGCTCAAACAAAAAACCCCAGAGCATGATATACAGTATGTGCGAGTGTGTGTGTGTGTGTGTGTGTGTGTGTGTGTGTGTGTGACACAAAGCAAACACGATGCTACTGGGAACCTTGGAGCGGCTACACACATTTGCACACACACAACAATTAAAGCCTTGCTTTTGCTGTTGCTTTTGTTAACCCCTGAGACACCTTAGTCCATCAAATGTGTGTTTTACGTGTGTGTTTCAGCAAATACACCAAATGCAGTTACTGTTAATGAGAACAGTAGAGAAGTGATTTCCCATGGCTGGAAGTAGGGTGTACTTTGAAGTGGGGTGTACTGTGAGTCTGCGTTCCTTACAAAGGTTTTGAAGTACCTCTCGTAAAAGCAGTCTCACAGCGTGAATATAAACATGGATATTTGTGTTTATATGGCAGCCTGGGTTATTTCCACAGATTGGTGTAAGAGGTCTGCAGATGGCAGGAATGTCAAATACAAAGGCCAAGGTGCTTGTTGTCACATTATTTTGGAAGGTGGAACCTTAATATAGACATGAGACAACATTTTAGGGACAGAGTTTTAAACATCAGTCATTGGTTGTTGGCTTAAGTTATTTTATTTGTGTGTGTGTGCATTTTAAGAAATCCTCCGTAGCACCAAGGGGTGAGCTACTGAAGCTGGGAGCATAAAAACAGCAGCGTGCAGGAGCACCACATTATCCATTCTGTGCAACCAACACCAATAAACAATCAGATGCAAATACACACACAACACATATGCACACACACACACACACACACAAACGGTAACTATACCAAATTGTAACACAAAACCACACAACACTCTTGTCTGCATTGTAATGGGCTACGGTTCATTAGACAGGCACACAATTATACCATGGTGTCCACAGTGACAAAACACACACACACACACACATTTACATGCATACGCAAAATAGGTCCCAATATGAGAATCTGCATTGCAGAATTTACCAATATCAGAGTCTCAAGTCTCCAGGTAAAAAACATACAGGCATTGGAAATTAGATCTATGACCTTAAAGCTGAAAAGAAATATGCCCTGAGAATTTTTTAAATAATATATTTTTAAAAAAAATTCTAATCTAAAGTTGAGTGAGCAGTGCCATGAGGAGACATGTCACTAGTAAGAACCTGCAGATGATAAGACCGGGCAGAGATCAGTACATAAAAACTGCATCTTCTGGGTAAACATTTTAAAATCCCATGAATAATAAATAACACATGATAATGAATAATGGTGGCATAATGCAATGTTGGTAATTGTTTTATTAAATTGCACTGCTCAGACCACCTCTTGCAAGCACAAAGCCAACCCCATTAAAATATTACTTTTTAATGTGATGAAGAGCCTGTGCTGGCTTAGATTAATGGTTGAGTCATCCACAACTGCTTGTAGAATGTATGAGGGCCTTCTCTTTCAGGTGATTGAACACCTGTAGCCATCATACAGCCCAGGAATGATATGCGAGGTCCATCTGTAGTCTCTAATTTTAGCAATGCACTGCAAATATTTACACATGGGTTTAAGAGTGAGGGCAATTAATTACATTTTCCGACACGGCACCTGAATCTAGAAAAACAGACCTACTGTTCTATTAACTGGTAAGCTATTCCAACTTCATACAATGTACTAATTTGTAAGTGGCATCATAAGGAAAAGAAACTTTCATAAACGACTGCAGAGTGCCTTGGAAAATAGCATTAATGTGAAGTATACTTGATGGGTGATATGTTTACACACACACCCCAATCCAATCCCCTACAACACATGTTAATTCTGGGTGGAATAGAGGGTGTGACCTGCTTCTATTACGCCTTCTTGACAAGGAAAGATTTAAGCCCCTGAAGAAGTTTGTTGTACCAAAATAAAACACTCATAATGGAAAAGCAGGTTAACTATACTAAAGTTGGCAGATAATGCCTCACACACAGCAGTGAGCTACGGCTGTTTTGGCATGCTCCAATTGAGAGGAGAGGAGAGGAGAGGAGAGGAGAGGAAGAAAGGAGAGGAGAGGAGGAGAGGAGAGCTGCTAAGTGGAACAGAAAAAGCTAAATGAAGTTATGCCTCTGCATCATGATGTTGTTATCATAAACAAACATTTACACAGTTGTTGTCATTAATTATACACATGCACACACACTTACATACACACACACCCTTGTCTACAGCGCAATACACCTCTCTCCACTCTACCTCCATCTTTTCCCCCTGTATTTACAACCCCATCTATTTTCCCTCCCCCCTCACTCACTTTTCTATCTTGTCTTCCCTTGTTCATTACCCACATCCTGCCATCTTTCTTCACTATTGTCTCCATCTCTTAAGTGTTTCTCCCCTGACCACTGCTCACTCTCGATGCTTTGTTCTTACATCCGTCTTTCTTCGTCACCATTTTCAATTTCTTTTTTCTCTCCTTTTCTCCATCTCTCTTCAACACCTCCCTCTGCATTTCCCCTCCTCTACCACATTGCCACGTGCCCCCCACCCACCCCACTCCTTCTCCACTGTCCCATGAAAGCACTTATAGCCTCAATAAGAAAACCCTTTGTCTTTTTTCCTCCTAAACAACACATGCATGCACGCCACAGTATCAGGGCCATTTATTCCCAAGGCAGCCCAAGGCTCTGGTGTTCCCAGATCTCTTTGACGAACGGGTCACTGTGGCCAATCATGCATTGGCCAGGCGGCCCAGAGAGGCGGGATATGGGTCAGTGTAGCCAATGATAGGCTGGTTCTTTTCCCAGAGGGGCAGGCTGATTGACAACTGGTGCTGGACAGAAGTCAAGAGGGTAATTGTCATCCGACTCTCTCTCTCTCTCTTTATCTGTCTGTCTCTCCTTCTCATCCTAGACACTCCTTTTTTTTTTTCCCCCCTCCCTTTCTGTCTCCCTCCCTCTCCCCCTCTTACTTCCCCTCTCCAACCCACTTCCTAGCCCCCCCACCTCCCCCTTTCTCCCTATAGCTCGAAAGGGACTTTCCCATTGGCTGCCCTTCCTGTCCCTCAGGAACGACTTTGTGACGCTACTGGCCGAGGGCTGATGCCAATCTCCATCCCCAGCCCGCCCCCCGGGAGCCCTCCTAACTTCAATGGCCTGTGTCAAGCGCGCACACACACACACCCACACACACACACAGACATAAGCAAGCACTTTTAGTCAGGGGACAGGGACAGAAGCTGATTAACCAAATACTTTTATCAGCAGTAAAACCGCTCTCTCTGCCTGCCTGCATTCTGAACAAAACAGCCTTAAAATACATAAACACACATGCAGACACACATCCCAAACACTGAGCCACTGGCCAGAAACACCAGGCTAGTCTGGGGTTTGGGACAGTGTGTGTGTGTGTGTGTGCATGCTTTTGTTTGTGAGAGTGTGTGTAAAGGGACAGAGGTAGCAGAGGGCTTAGATGGATGGCAGAGAGAAAGAACAACAACAACCGCACAAAGCCTGGCGGACAAGCTTCATCGCCCTCTCTATCTTTCTCTTTCCGCTGTCTCGCTTTTCTACTCTTCCCCCCTCATTTTTCTCTATTCTCTCCCTCTCTTTTGATCCAAAATGTTTCTACGATCTGATTTCGTTTTCATAGTTGGTTATTCTTTTACCTTCAGCCATCACTACTTTTTCTTCCTGTCATTCTTCCCGTCTGTACTTCCATCTCAACTGTCCTCATGTCTTCACCCATTTTGCTCCTCACGTCTTCTCTTTTGTTTCATGTTGTATATGAGGTCATTGTGGTTTTAAACCATGCTGTGCTGTCCAACTGAGTTGCTATGCAACCTCCACGACATTCCCGAACTTACCCCCAACAACACATGACAACGCTTTCTCTTACACATGCATCAGCAGCTCATCATCCCACAGGCTTGTGTTTTGTTTGTTTTTTTATTTATGTAAAACTGAAAGACATAAAGGCCTGAAACAAATAAAATCAGAAAAGAAACACTTAAACAGGTGTAAAAATGAAATGCTTTCTTGTTTTATCTGTTAAACTAGTGGGTCTACCAAGCACACATATACAAACACACGCATTCAAAACTAAGAGCTGTTTATTAACACACAACAAATTCACCTCTCTCAACATACAGAGAGCAGAACACTCATTTTTACACACACACACTCAAACAAGTGTAGAGTTGATGTTCAGGGCCAAACAACACAGCTTGAGATTAAAGAGCCTCTCTGATCTGACATTTGTTTTTCTGTCTGTCAGAGAGAGTGTGGCGGCAAGAGGAATCGATAGCAGAAAAGACGTGGAGAGGAGAGAACGAAAGGAAGGAGAGTGAGGAGTAAAGGGGGGAAACAAATGGAAAGATATGAAGAGAGTGGAGTAAGAAGTGTGTGTGTGTGGGTGGGGGTGGGGGGGGTGGGGGGGGGGGGTCGGAGGAGGAGGAAAGGTGAGAGAGAGGTGAGGATGAAAGCACCGGTGAAGAGAAAGATGAGAGGTTAAGGAGGGCAGCAAGGAGAGAGATAAGGAGTAGGACAGAGAGAGAAAGAGAGGGCAGGAGGAGGAGAGGGAAAGCATTCCTCTGGAGTATCTCGACTCTGGGGAAGGCTCCAGAAATAACTGAACTAGAAGATCCCCAGCAGCCTCCACTCACCATTACAGACTGGGACACACACACAAGTCAAATAAAAGCACCAAGTTCACCATTACAAGACTGAGCTCCAATAGGAACAAATGTTGTAGAGAACAGCTGAGACAAATGATGGGGTATAGCAGTTATAGTGCATGCATATTCACACACACACACACACACACACATAGAGTACATGAACAACAAGAGGAGTGAGGGCTGGAGGGTGGAGGGGTAGGGAGGGCTACATAATTGCCTTCTCTTGTAGTACAGGCTGGGGAGTGCTTTTTGACTGAAGACACCAATTTCACGCTAAGGCATTATTTAGCTTGATACAAACTTGATTAGGCTTTACAGGAAGAGAGAGAAAGAGAGAGAGACAGTGAGGAGAAGGGAAATAAACAGCTTTGTGTCATGCCGCATCGCTGGCGGATAGATTAACTTGCTCGTCACGCTCCTTCTGGGAGTAACAAGAAAAATATACACACAGCGCGTGTGCGCTTGGAGCGTGGCTGGTTGTTTGTTTGCTTAAGTAGACGTATAATCAAGCATCTTATCCTAAACACAAAAATGTAGTTCACTGTTCAAAATAATGTTTTTTATTGATTTTTCTTTCGCTTTCTTTGTTTCATATTTGTTGCAACGTATATTAAAGATTAGGTTAAAAGTAGGCTTTGGGTCAACTGTATATCTTATTAGGGTTCAGATTGGAGGTTCCAGCTTTACAATTCAGAAATTAACTAAACATCTTAATAGTTACCCACTTTTGCTACTATTGCTTAGCAACACATTTTAGTCCCAAGGTAGCCAAGCTCAAAATGATCAATATCTCATCAACATCTACTGACAACAGGGCACTCTACAATATCTTCATGTTGTACTCACAGAGATACTCATCCCAACTGCCAAAGTTCTTTGTACGATAAGGCTAAGCTGAAGTGCCACGTACCAAAAACAAAAAATAGTAATTAGTTGTTTTTTAGGGTAGGAGAGGAAAGGAGAGGACGAAAGGAAAGGAAAGGAGAGGAGAGGAAAGGAGAGGAGAGGAGAGGAGAGGAGAGTAGGCTGGGTGTGCTAGTCCCCTGACTGCTTATCAAGTTTGAGTCTAAGGCAGACAGTACTTCTGCATTTTTAAAATTGGCCTGCACTGACCAACACACACACACCTTCACACCAATCTCTTATTCTCTTTCTGCTCTTTTCCTCCAACACTGTCTCTCTATTTCATTCTGCCTTGATACGAGCATAAAGCTTTTATTAGGGACCACCAGACGTACAAGAGAAGAAGACACCACCTCAGCCTCCTCTGCTGTTGTTTCTGCACAGTACAAGTAAAGTCACTCTGGCTTTTCTGAACCTGCGTGTGCAGTCATAGAGGAGCCCATTTGCTCTCCTAACTTCAGCAAGTAAAACGGATTTATCTTGAGAACACGCAGAGGAAAGGGAACTTGATGTAAACTAAATAATTTAACCTTGGACACTAATGAAGACACTAATAAAAAAAAGCAGAACTTCTATGAATGTTGGAATAAAATGTTCACATGTCCACCTGATTTTGAGCGTTCTACTATGCTGACTAGAGTATTAATATCACCCTTCTGCCTGATGCTTATTGTACTGCCGTGACAAACATTACTCATTAGTTCAATGCATACTGAACACATTTCATCCAACAAACAGTGTGCATGTTGACTTTTAATACATTTTTGCTCTTTGAAGTGTTAAAAAATACCCAGAAACATTACTTTATAATTAGCTAAAAGTGTCATCAGAGAGTAGGCTTATACGACATAGGTTAAAAAAAAACATATACTGAATATGCTGAACAATGCCACTTAAGTTTAAAAAACAGGTCATAATTAAATTGATTTATTTTAATTTAGAAGCAATGTCACTGATCATTTCACCATTTCTATTCTTTCTTATTCAGCATGGAGTCTCTCTTTCTCTCTCTGGCTGTGGCTCTCTTGCACTTGCTCACTTTCTCCTGCTCTCTCTCGCTCCATTGTATGTCTCACAGCAGGGCGCCCTTGCCTTTTGACTGGGAGGTGAATGGAAAGGAGTTAGAAAAACCAACTGAAGACTCAAGTACTAAAAAGAAGCATTGGTAGGTCTATAGTGGGGTGCACTACAAAGGCCTGGCAGAGTGTCCAATAAAAAAGGAACACAACGCCAGCAGCTTGTTCTGTTGAAGACTCCACGCTCTGAGGACAATGCACATTAGTCTGAGTCCATGGTGTGTTAGTGTGTTAGTGTGTGTGTGTGTGTGTGTGTGTGCACATGCAAGCACAAGGAGCAAAAGGCAAGCAGACATAAAATGACTGACTGGATGAATCAGAAAAAAAACCTCAGACAGAGCAGCGTGTACTAAAAAGCTGCGCATATTAAAAGTGGTAGACATGCAACCACAGTGCTATCGAGATGGGACAGACGGAAAAAAGTCTTGACCATGTATGAGGACTGGACTCAAAATAAAAAAAAAAAAAACAAATTCAGAAAGAACAAGTATTTTGTCTGAACACCTGACTAGACCAGTGGCTTTTGACCCGGCCTGAAGCTCAAACTCAGGAGGTTATGTGGGGTCAGACCAGGGGGCATAAAGTTCTAGGAGTCCTCACACACACACACACACACACACGCATTTCTAATTTCCCAAAAGTCACTCTTTCATCAACAGCAGTGTGTGTGTGTGTGTGTGTGTGTGTGTGTGTGTGTGTGTGTGTGCGCGCGTGTGTCAGAGGGAGGGAGGGAGGGAGGGAGGGTAGCCCAATAAATATATTATGCATCAGCCAGGTGTGCAGAGGGGCACTGCTAATTGCCCCCACCACTAATGTTTAATGTACAGAATAGGAAGGAGAAGGAAGGGGGGAGGGATTTTTTTTTTTTTGGGGGGGGGGGCAAAGTAGAGGGGAGGAAGGAGTGAAGGGGGCGAAATGCATGAAGCTGCAGGAGAAGGAAGGAGGGAAGAGGGGGAGAAAGGGGCTGAATGAGGGGGAATGCAGGAGACAAGGAACGACTGTAATTATGTCCAAAATAATAAGCTACTATTCTTGTTCCCAGACCAGTTCCACATCATTTATCATAAATATGGATGCTTACTGGCCATGTCCACATCATAATCTTGTCCATAATTCTTGTATCTCCAAAGAGTTAACAACATGTTTTCCAAAAGTGCCACTCATTTTTCAAGCAACAGTGTATTTATAATGTATAAATATATAAAAAAACTAACAATAATAAATGAGGGAAAAAAGTTCAGATTAGCCTAGAAAAATTACTCCATCAAAATGATTTATTATGTAAAAACACCAACAATTGCTGCTTTCAAAAGCAAAGATTTGCTTGCTTATGCATCGCTGCATATCACTGTACATTAAATCCTTGACTGTAGCAATTTGACGACACTCTGTGCTATGGTAACTTGTGATGAGCATATGTTCTCATATTTTACACGAAAGACTAAAATTGATCTTTAGTTGCCACACTAGTTAGGTATAAGCTTCAACTAAGACAACACCACAAAACATAAGCAAACAAACCAAACTATACAGACAAATAAACTAAAGGCAAATAATCAGGTTGAACAAAGAAACAAGCATAATCTCTTAGTAAGAGACTGTAAGACATGCTTACACACACATACACACGCAGCCTTGTTGGAAACTTAGAAGGGCCCGTGCCCTCTGAGACTATCTCGCGGTGGGGGGATACGGGCTTGGCAACCGAGGTCTGGATTGACTAAGTGTGTGTGCGTTTGTGTGCATGTGTATAGTCACACCAGCATCATCTTTCTCTTCCTAGAAGCTGAGGGCATGGGCATGCACAGAGCTCAACGTGTGTGTTTGTGTGTGTGCACGTGTCTCAAGAGGGGTGGGTGTGTGTTAAGGTCCAGTGAGTTTGCAGCTGATAAACGAGGCTAGCTAAGCCGCTACAATGGCACAGTCCTGGCCCATGACGCCCTGGTCTCACACACTTTCACACACACACGTGCGCATGCACAACCACAACCACACCAGGCTGGCCGCTGATAAGGAGTTGTCGCTGGCATACACACACACCTCACTGTGGGACTTCACCCTTTCTGGACACACGGATAAGTTCACACACACACACACACACACACACACACACACACACACACACACACACACACTCCATAAAATAAAAACCTAACCAAGCCTACCAGATGATATGACCTTCTCCCATCCATTATTTCAGACAAAACCAAATTTTCACTGCTCAACCTCATGAAGGAGTGATAGTCATCAAGTCAAAACCATTAACCAATACAGCACTTATCCCCAATTACACAACTGATTTCACATAGGCTTCCAAGGATCAAAACCTATACAGACACATTGGTGAAATGCAGCCAAATGTCCAACATGAGAAAGAGCACAAGACATACAGTACACAGAGTAACCAGGAAAATGGAAATGTATTTCAATGTTTCTACTTTTCTGGTTCCTTTAGGTGGTCGGAAAAAAATATATGCTGTAGTGAAATTCCTGAGGTTCTTGACAAAGAGTACAAGTTTGACTGCACCTTTCCAATAGGCCTTTTTCACAGCAGACATATTGACTTGTCACAATGACTACGTTTACATGCACACTAATTTTCCACTATTATTACAAATATCACAATATTCCGTATTTGATACGGGACGTGTAACCAGCATTAGCCATTTGGATGAACGAATGAAAGAGGGAGGCTGTGTTCGCACGGTCAAACAAGGCTGCATGTAAACGGGAATATTAGTGCAATATTCATTTTCATTCGCCATGTGAACAGTTTAGTAGGTAATAGGTATCTTTTTCGGAATAAGGGCAAAAAACTGATTATTTTGTGCATGTAATTGTAGTCAAACATGCTCAATACCAGGACCCTAAAACCAAAGCTTCTAAATAAAATTCATTAATCTTATTGTTTACACCTGTGCTTGTCCTACTGTGACATGTCAAATAGCTACCATGACAATGACCTACTCTACTGAGTTTTGTTCTTCAATTGTGTAGTAATTTGGTTCTAATTGAGTGCAGATCAACATGAGTCCAATTACATTCAATGCATGGTACTGCCGGGCTCCACCAATCACCAATTACATTAGCTTGTTTTGTCCCATTAGAAATAAAACAACTACCAAAAACTCAAATCCACCCCCTGCTGAGGAGTCAATGGAATTTCTAACAAAGCTCTCAGAAAGCCATTTAATGGTTCAGCAAGCTTTAATGCAAAGCCAATAGAAGCTTTTATACAGGAGTTACTCAGTGTGGCTGTAGGCACACTATTTGTAGCTGCACAGACAAAAACAAGATGAGCTGTCAAATTTTTATGATCAATAAAACCAAAAAAGGCATTTATGGTGTCTTCCAACACTTAAACCCTCAAATGTACCTGCAAAAAAAAAACACATTGTTGTAATCCAAGCCGCATGTGTAGGGAGTTTTATAAGAGCCAGTTGCCCTATGAAAGTCTCTGTGCTCTGCCAAAGGGTGACATTAAACTACTCTAATGGTAAAGCCAGATGGGGGGAGAGAGAGGCAGAGAGAGAAAGAAAAATAGACGAGAGTGAGGAAGAGGAAGAGAAATGAGAGATTAACTATGCTGTACTAAACACACCACGCCGTCTCTCATTGATGCTGTCAGATATTGAGATGATACTAGGTTCCACAGTGCTTATATGGACAAAAATAACAAGTGCACTTGGACAAGCTGTCACACATGACCTTCTGTTTGCACCGGTTAATTTTTACAATTATTTTGCCTTTGTAGGCGTATCATAATTAGATTCAGCTACCACCAATATGGCTTGTAACTTGGTGACATTTCCCGCCACAATTACTTTTTACCCACATTTGGCAGGTTGGCGGTTGTTAATTTCAAGTCTTGAGCAGTTAATTGACAAAAACTTTAACTCCAGGCAATGAATAATTACAATCCCAGAGTTTCCTATTACATTTAAATCACATACTTACATGAATTATCGTGCAGCCCTAACCAGTGTCAAAAAGTAACATGGTGTAGGACTAGAACTGAAATGATTAGTCTGTTATTTGATCAGTCGATCAACAGAATCTGCAACTATTTTTGCCAAATATTTGCTGGTTCCAGCTTCTCCAACGTCTTGCATTATAGTGAATTGAATATCTTTGGGTTTTAGACTGCTGGTCTGACTAAAAAACTGCTATTTGAAGACATTACCTTGGGCTCTGGAAAACTGTCATGGACAATTTGATTTCATTCAAGTTTTATAGACTAAACAATGAATCGATTATAAAAGAAAAAAATCTGCTGATTGACTGATAATGAAAATAATCTTTAGTTGCAGCCCTAATGTAGAGTAACTTAATTTCCCAACAGCATGGCCACAACAACAAAATGCACGCAAACAAGTGGGACGGGGTATCGCTTGAAATTTTCTTCCAATATCTATGAAACAATGCCAAAACAACAGATTTTGTGATGTCGTACATTGCTAAGTTAGTATAAACACAATTTTCCACAATTGTTTTTCATCGTTCACACCATTGTTCTTTGAAAAAATAAGACAAACTTACCACATACATCAGTGGTTAATCTTGTGTTAACACAAAATGTTCACAATCAGTGCCATGTGCAGAATCAAGTGTGAAAACTGAGCCCTACACACGAGCAAGTCACTGTACCTGTGACTGTATGGTCAGAGGTGCAGTGCAAACAGAAGCTACAGTATCTATATCAGGTCAGTCAGCTGAATACAGGCAAAACGTTCTCAATAATTCAACTGAAAATCTGTTTACAGAGGACGAACCGTGCACAACCTGGTGGAAGGTGGTGGAAGCAAAGAATTTGTGAAGGGATGTAAAGAGGTGTGAGAGAGAGAGAGAGAGAGAGATTCAGGCTTAGAGAGCAAGAGGTGGAGAAAGGATGAGATTGAGTGGAAATGATGCCATTAGCCCGGAAGAGCTCGGCTCAACACTCGCCGACAGCAAGCCAAACCTCCCCGCCTCTTGGTCAAAGGGCTCATTTGGCTCCACTGACTATAAACAACACTCTAAACAAACCAAATAAACGCTAAAAAGTAAGTGCTCCCCCCCCCCCCCCCCCTCCTCTCCAATCTTCCCTGCTCTCCTCCATCTCCCTGTCATATGCGCTCAACTCCCATTTAATGTCCTGCAAATGAAGCAGATTTATTAATGTGTAATTAAGTAATAATCATCACTACATAATACATGAGAGACTCAAGGGGCTAAGAGCGGAGAGAGAGAGAGGGAGAGATAGGACAGCGAGGCTGCCGGAGCAGACAGAGAAGGAGATTTTAGCTGCCTCGACTCGCTAAAGACACACATTAAAAACGGATTAATCCACCAAAATAATATTTTGATAAGAGAGAGGCCGCGCTTTCTCATTTCTTCCTCCCGCTCCCCCCTCCTTTTCTCTCGCCCCCATCAGCTATAGTTTCATGGCCCATCATCGCGCCATTAGCCCATGTTCAATTAACAGACTGCAATTAGTCAAGTCCCCCCACTGTTAACAAGGCCTTATCACTGTAAAGGCTAGACTGGTCAAGTAAATCCATCAGAGGAACTTAGTCTCAGTGGTGAAACTCGGAGAAGCAGGAATATGAAGACTAATACTGCTGTTTGTTACGGCTGCTTTGGTCAGACTTTTCTATGGCCGATTGGTATATCAAAGAACATTACTTAATAATAATAAAAAATAAATTAGACTGCATGTTAATGAAAACTGCAATCCCAATGGCATATGTACAGTATTGCATATGCTGCCTTTACAGAGTGTACACAAACAGGGAAGGAAATTACCAAAATTGGAGTAAATTAAAAAAAAAAATAACAACATTGAAAAAAAATGTTTTGGTTCATGCTGCCTTATGCCTGGTGCACACTACAGGATTTTCAAATCTTAACTGATTTTAAAAACATGGGAGACCACAGACATGACGACAGATTTAACCGATTTTTTATATTTTAATCGTGAGAACACACACACACCAGACGATTCCACACACTTGGCGTTTATACTAAACGATTTCAGAGTGGCAATTGCAGGGACTTGGGATCTCACAGAAACTTTAACGTGACAGAAAAAAACAAATATGGAGGCGGACTGTCATGGTCAGATGGTTGCACTTGTGTGCTATGTTTGCACTGAGAAACAATAAAAGAGAAACAAACTGAGAAGACAAAATCTGCATGGATTATACATTTTGCAGCGCGAGCTGGAGGTGAGTTGGAAATAAAGTTACCCCGGTCAGTTAGTCCAGTTGGTGACACTTCCCAGTCAGCTCACCCTCATTGGCTATTGTGGGTTTCTGCTCAATATGCCATCGCTGTTCCCTTCACACTTCAGGATTTCAAGTCATAAATATCAAAAATGTTTGATATTTAGGATTCGAAATCGGGGAGACTCCAATCCAGTCGGTAACATTAAGATTATGTCTGTAAACCTCACACTACAGGATCATCTGGGCAGATAATCTGTTCAGACCAGCCTCAAATCGGGAACACCCCCACAATAGTCTGGACGAGCAAATCTGACCCAAAATCTGCTCAATTATCCTCCATTGTACAATGAGAAAAAAGATACAAAGTGAAATTTTTAGAAAGATTTACTGAAAATGACCAAACATGTATTAATATAATTTTCACCCATCAGTTGTTCACATTGCTTTAGTGCTGTCCATGCCCTAAGTGTCATGCTCGGCAAATAGGAGAAGTGAAAAAAAGACAACTTTCCCAGCGATGTAACACTTGGTTGTTATTGGTAACAATACATTTGAAGTGATTTGGCTTTAAAGTCAGGTGAAAGCAGTAAATGCCCTCTGGAACAACCAAAATGATGAATGTGTGGGTCAAAGGCAAGTGTATCACCCTGTCCATGATCTCCCTCTTCAGGAAAACTGTGACTAAGTAAAGTGACAATAAAGATCACCACATCACCCATCAGCTACGAATTGGATTTCCAGAACAAGACCGAGACCGAGTCAGTGCAAATCTAAAGCAGGAGATGGATGATGTGGGTGCTTTTCTGTTATTGTTTTGGCATGCCTGGCTGGCCGGTAAGTCCGTAAGCCAGCCAGCCAGTCAGAGTTGGGTGAGCAGGTGAAAGACAGAAGAACATGAAAACACATATAATCCCCCGGCGATGCTCACCTCATCCTGGCCTCCATCGCTCCCTCCCCCTCTGCCGGCTCACCTGCTGTGTGCCAGTGTGCTGCCCCCAAACACCTCCCCTCTCTCTCCCCTTTACCCTTCAACCCCTCTTTCCCCTCAACCTCTCTCTCTCTCTCTCCTCCATCCCTCTCTCCATCTTCCCCCAATGCCAGGTCTTGCCAAGCTGTCAGTGGGGCAAGGTGTGGAGGGGAGATAGCAGCACGCATGTACACACACAGATGCATGAGTACACATACACAAAACACATGGTGCTTATGCAAGCTAGACTACAAGGGCTGTGTTACCTTTGCTGCACACACACACACACACACACACACACACACACACACACA